>JAUNZO010005056.1:0-144576 GCA_031894775.1 Chloris gayana | reverse complement strand
ATGTGACACCCTGTGTCACTAGAGGCAGCTCCATCACCTAAGTACCACAGATAAGGGATTCACACCTGTAAATTAAGCAAAACAGATCAATAAAGGTTAAATGTTAAGGCTGGCAAAAATATGCATTTCCTCAACAAAAGTATATGCATATTATATTTTTCTTGGATTGGGCATAATGAAAGGAAATTATGAGGATTTTACTGGAATTTTTCAAAAAAGATAAATGCCCATTTTAAGTAAAGATTAAACCCCAAGTCAGCTGTAATGTGGAATTTTTATAAATTTTTCGGAGCAGAATTGGATCTTTGGTCCATAAGAAAAGTTGCTCCGTATGATTTTCTGTACAGCCTGGAATTTTTCCATATTTTTCTGTGGCTAATGAAGTTTCGATTTTAATTATAGAGCGAGGGTTTTTCTGCAAAATGGCGAGCTTATCCAATCGTGCCTGATCTCTCACGGCTCTCTCTCTCTCGCTGGATCTTTCCGCTCGTGCCGCTCACCGCGGCTCGAAGATTTTTCCTGCTGCGCTGCCCTCTTCCGTGCAAGCCACGCAGCTGCCCGCTCGCTTCTTCCGGCCACGTCGTCGCAGGATAAGGCCGAGCAAGCCGTTGCTTTTTGCTCTCTCGCTCCCAATCGCACCAAACTCCACGGTTGTCGTCGCCTCTCTGCTTCTACTGCCGGCAGGCCGTCTCCAGCCATCCCCCAGCAAGCCGCCACTACAAATAGCTCCGCAAGCCCACGCTGCACTTTCCCTTGGCCTCCAATCGCGCTACTTCGGTCTAGCATCGGAGAACGAACTCTTTTTCCACCAAGAACGCATACCTGTCGGCCACCCCGATTTCTTCGAATTCTCCCTCTCCGGTGCGTCTCTTGCTACAATTCTTGATCCCAAATGATCCTAACTCCCTACTCTTTCCTCTTGCTAATCATTACGATGCCGTTTGCCCAGGTTTGGCCGAATTTCATCGTCTTTCCCCAACCCCGACCACCGCCGTTTTCCACCTCGTCGACGTGCAGCACTTTCCGGCCATCTCCGAGGTCCACCGACCCCACGCCGCCGTTTCTCATCCTCCGTAGATGCTTGTAGTGCTTGTTTCCCCAATTTTGGGTGACCGAGGCGAGCCGTAGCCGTCGCCGAAGCTCCGTCGGTGCTGCCGCTCGTCGACGGCGTCCTTCCGGCCTTCCTCCGGCGAGGTCGCTCCCACCAGCCTTGTTACCCGCATCACTCCGAGCGTGTAGGTGTTTTCCCCGTCCAAGCTTCCCCACCGCCGGCCATCTCCGGTCGCGGTCCGGCAAGCCTCTCGGCCGGTCGTCCGCCATGGCCACGCGCTGGACCACACAGTCCCCGATTTCGTGTGGCCACAGCTAGTGTTGATCCGTAATTCTGTAGCCCTTGGTGTGGCTCACTTCTGATTGGTCCAGTTCTAGGATTTTCCATTTTCACGAATTAAAATTCCAGAAAAATACAATAACCTTGCAAAAATCATATCTTTTGATTCCGAACTCCAAATTGAGTCAATCAAATTTTGTTGGATTCCTTGTTACATGCTCTACCATCTGGTCCTGTTGGTGATCAGAGAGTCTTGATGGTTTTTCCTAGAATTATCAGAACATCCAAAACACTAGTTAATTCATAATTAATTCTTTGTTTATGCTAAAATTGTAAACCCAACTTTATTGGTTTAGTTTTTATCTGCTCTATCTGCTAGTGTAATGTTTTGATACTGTTTATGCACGTGTACATAATGGTAGCTAATTTGTGCATAACATCTTTCATAATTATAGGTCACATGAAATAATAGAATTGTCTTAAAATAAATTTTTGTTCTCATGCATGCATGTTAATTAGTTAAGGCCACATATTCCTGTTATGTGTAGGCAGGTTAGAAGAACAAGTTAGAAGTGCTCAACAACTGTTTTGCCTTTAACCATACTTTTATGTTCTAAACTCATATGAAAGTCACATAAAATGATAGGTTCACTTCAAAATAAATTTCATATTTTTATGCATATGTCTTCAAGAACCATGTTTGTAACTTAGCTATGTTTGTATCATCGACATTTGCATCATCATACCTTTGCATCGTCTGTATTCATCGCTATTGACACATCGTTAATTTAGGAAACGACGAAGTGCCGGTCGAGGATCTTCGAAGGAATCAACACAAGAACCGGCACCGTAAGTTGCTAACATTTCCACCGTGGCACAAGGCAAACATTTCACGTGGCACAAGGCAAGCCCGTGCATCCTCCTAGTTTTTAAATGTTTTTCCTTTCAGTATAACACTACTAGATGTCTAGGGTGTTTGTGCATTAAGTGTAGGTGATGTTTGAAACCCACCTGCATTGTTTCCCGATATGACCTATGTTAGTTATATACTGGTTCAGGTAGTTCGATAGAAAACTGGCTATGCTTACGTCTTAAGTTTATTGGTATAAATTGCTTAATTGTACTCGGAGCATGGAGGCTTCGAGACTCGGAAGTTAATGAATCTGAAAAGCTAATCTTGAGACCGAACGAGTCCGTTTGGAAAGAGCGAAGGCAAGGGCCCGGAGAGGGCTTGTCTCGCAAGGTGGCAGATCGTTCGTGTAAACCACTAAAAGTTGAGACGTGGACGGGCCCCGTAGGTGAAAGGGCAAGTGCATGTGCCTTCGGAGGACATGGCTTGCAAGGTCGTAGCCCCGCCTGTCGTCGGTTAAGGACCGTGTCGTTGTTGGCCCCGCTTGAGCAAGTATTGAACAAGTACCGAGTGCATGCTAGTTGTATGGGAACTAGTAAACCTACGTAACCTTAATAGCTTGCAATGGCGTAGGTTACCCGAATCCTTGGTCATAGGATCCGTTGGGGTGGACAGGTTCACGAGGTACTCGTTGAACGGCTGCCCACTCGAGGATTTGGATCCTACAAAGTTGTAGGATGTCATGGTGAACGGTTGATATACGTGTTCTTAAATGATGCGTATGTCGTGTACCTCGGGTTTTCCCAGCTGGTGATAAATCGATGCGTATCGCTGTCCCTCGCAGTAATGAGTACCGCTTGTGAACCGAGTCACATCGTAGTTAACAACTTGAACGAAGCTTTGGATAATTATGGTTGCCTCGTGATGATTTTTACTTATGCTTTATATTGTTTATATCTTTCTTGATGCTAATATCATTATTGTTATTTATGTACAAGTTAATAAATGCTAAAATCCTGAAAGTAAGGATCAATGGCTTAGTCGCTGTTTTATTATCAAAACCAGCTACACCCTCCGAGCCTTGCATGTCTAGGCGTCGGCCTTAGAGTGCCATGTTGACGGGTCGGCCTTGCTGAGCTCTAGTTGCTCGTGCTTTGTGCCTTTGTTGTTTTTGTTTCAGGTGATGCATTAGATTGCCCCGTTGGTGTTATGCCCCGGGATATGCAGATTCCGGAGGGCTGGACTTCCCACCGGGAGCCTAGTCTCGCCGCAAGAATGTGCTTGGCTACGTGATAATCCGTATGGGCTCGGATTTATCACCTTTTGCTGTATAATATCGTCGAGACGTATCAACGTTATGTTTGCTTCCGCACCTTTTCTAAACTTGAACTTGTTAAACTTCCGCTGCTTTGAACTTAATAAACTCGATGTAAATTATGAAGTTATTTTCTCTCGTTGTAATATAAAGTTGGCCGCTTGTTGTATTATCAAGTGTCTCGCTTAAACAGACACCTCGGGAATCACGATCCGTGGGTCGGTATGTTGCAGCTGGTATCAGAGCCAAGTTCCATGGTAATACAACAACTACGACATATTTTGAAAACTACGTCGTATTTACGAGTGAGGATACGTTAGTATGCCCAGTATAAGGATGTTAGAGTTGGTGGCAAAAACTAACCTTGGGTTATGATTGTTTAAATATTTGCATCTACGAAATCTTCAACGAAGGTACGTGCGTGGGCCGACACGCGGATATCGGTGTCTGTTCCCGCGGACGTATACGGGACCTCCTTTGGCTCGTGGGATACCACGGGACGATCCTTTTCCATGGATCGTTACTAGTAGAACTGCTTTTATTTTCGTAGTTTCTTTTGAATTTGATGTATTGTTTCTGAAATGGATCTTCTGCAGGTACGCTAACCACGTTAGTGTGTTGTGTATCGAAAACTTAGATTAACTTACGTGGTTGAGTACGGGTCGCCACCGAAGTTTCGTTTACCGCTAAGACGGAAGTAATATTTTCTTTTGAGTGAGGAACGGTTAGGTTTAAAAATGAAACTTGCATCATGGCATGGCATAAAATAACTGAACTAAAATATGCCTTATCTCACTTTTCAACCTTCCGGTTGCTATTCGAAAAACAAATTGAAATAATCAAGAACCTAAAATTTGATTTAAGGATGTCCTAAAATTTTCAAGTTCCGATCTTGATTTTGTTCCAAATCCTATCCTTGGAAATCCTCGTAATTGATTTCGAATGTCTTGAAAGATCTTCAACTTCATTATCAGTTTGCTATTCTAAAATTTCCTTGTCATGTACTTTGATTTTCCTAAAAGGATCGTGTTGGTCTATAAGGAGTAAGGAATTAAAGTACATCCACAATTTTATTTCAGAATGGTGAACACTCGCAATCGCTCCGAGGCCGAGAGTTCCCAGCAAGGAGCTCGCAACAATGCACCTCCACCGCCACCTCCAGCTACGTTGGAGCAGATTCTCGCCCTGTTGCTTGAGTCAAGGCGAGAAGACACTGGATTGCTCGGAGAAATAGCTCGAACTCAAGTCGCAATGGTGGACGTCGTGACGATCATCCACGACAAAGTACTTATCAAGATTTTCTATCAACTCATCCGGTACCATTTGAGCGTGCCAACGAGCCCCGGATGCTGATCATCGGCTCCGTGGCATAGAGTCCAAGTTTGGGTTGCTGCAGTGCACCAACGCACGTAAGCCTCTCTTCGCGGCACAGACTACTACAAGGACCCGCTAGTGCTTGGTGGGCGAATTATCCGGCTTCTGTTCCGGAAGGACACATAGTGCAGTGGGATGAATTCAAAACTGCCTTTCGCGCTCGTTATATTCCTACCGCATTGATGGAAAGAAAGCTACAAGAATTTCAAGATTTGAAACAAGGAGGGAGGACTGTCCTTGAGTATACCGAAAAGTTCAATCATCCGGCTCAATATGCTCCTCTTTATGTGGACACTCGAAGATAAAAAGCGTGCTGCTTTCCGAAGGGGCATGAACCCCATATTAAAGGAGAAATTAACTTGGCAGTCCACCGGAACTTTTAATGATCCGGTTAATGCGGCTATCATTCAAGAGGATGCTCAGCGTGAAGTTCTAGCCGATGAGCGTAAGAGGAAAGCTCCACCAAGTGGTACACCTCCCGGTCCTCTACGAAGTATCGTTTGGTGTACACTTCACCCATCGGACAACGCTTTCGGGAAGCACCTCAGCAACAATATTATCGCCCGCCACAAGCAAGGTTATGATAGGCCACCCCAGCAGCAGCAGTATGCTCAACGTGCACCACCTCAACAGCAAGCAAATCGGTCTGCGCGTAGTGTTCCTCAAGCTGGACAGTAATAGTCCTAAAGGGTGTTACAATTGTGGTCAAACTGGTCATTTCATCAATAGTTGTCCATTTCCGAAGAAGAATGGTAACAGTGCAATCACAAGGGCCAGCTGCAATTCAACAACGAGGTTCTTCTAACAGGACTAGCCATGTGAACTTCACAAGTCCGGTGTCGTATACTTGCCTTATTGGCGGGTCTCCTGCAGAAGCTGTGCTGCGAAGAGAGGCTTACGTGCGCTGGTGCACTGCAGCAATCCAAACTTCTGGACTCTATGCCACGGAGCCAATGATCAGCATCCAGGGCTCGTTGGCACGCTCAAATTGTACCGGATGAGTTGACAGAAAATCTTGATAAGTACTTTGTCGTGGATGATCGTCACGACGTCCACCATTGCGGCTTGAGTTCTGAGCTATTTCTCCGAACAATCCAGTGTCTTCTCGCCTTGACTCAAGCAACAGGGCGAGAATCTGTTCCAATGTAGCTGGTGGTGGCGGTGGAGGTGCATTGTTGTGAGCTCCTTGCCGAGAACTCTCGGCCTCGGAGCGATTGCGAGTGTTCACCATGCTGAAATAAAATTGTGGATGTACATTAATTCCTTGCTCCTTATAGACCAACACAATCCTTTTAGGAAAATCAATGTACATGACAATGAAATTTCAGAATAGCAAACCGATAACGAAGTTGAAGATCTTTCAAGACATTCGAGATCAATTACGAGGATTCCCAAGGATAGGATTTGGAACAAAATCTAATCGAACTTGAAATTTTTAGGACATCCTTAAGTCAAATTTTAAGTTCTTGATTATTCCAATTTGTTTTTTCGAATAGCAATCAGAAGGTTGAAAAGTGAGATAAGGCATATTTTAGTTCAGCTTATTTTATGCCATGCCATGATGCAAGTTTTATTTTTAAACCTAACCGTTCCTCACTCAAAAGAAAATAGTACTTCCGTCTTAGCGGTAAACGAAACTTCGGTGGCGACCCGTACTCAACCACGTAAGTTAATCTAAGTTTTCGATACACAACACACTAACGTGGTTAGTGTACCCGCAGAAGATCCATTTCAGAAACAATACATCAAATTCAAAAGAAACTACGAAAATAAAAGCAGTTCTACTAGTAACGATCCATGGGAAAGGATCGTCCCGTGGTATCCCACGAGCCAAAGGAGGTCCCGTAGACGTCTCGCGGGAACAGTACACCGATATCCGCGTGTCGGCCCACGCACGTACCTTCGTTGAAGATTCCGTAGATGCACATAATTAAACAATCACAACCCAGGGTTAGTTTTTGCCACCAACTCTAACATCCTTATACCGGGCATACTAACGTATCCTCACTCGTAAATACGACGTGGTTTTCAAAATATGTCGTAGTTGTTGTATTACCATGGAACCCGGCTCGATACCAGCTGCAACGGACCGACCCACGGATCGTGATTCCCGAGGTGCTGTTTGAGCGTACACTTGATAATACAACAACCGGCCAACTTTATATTACAACAAGTGGAAAGAACTTCATAATTTACATCCGAGATTATTAAATTCAGAGCAGCGGAAGTTAAACAAGTTCAAGTTTAGAAAAGGTGCGGAAGCAAACATAACGTTGATACGTCTCGACGATATTATACAGCAAAAGGTGATAAATCCGAGCCCATACGGATTATCACGTAGCCAAGCACATTATCGCGGCAGACTAGGCTCCCAATGGGAAGTCCAGCCCTCCGGAATCTGCATATCCCAGGGCATAACACCAACAGGGCAATCTAATGCATCACCCGAAACAAAACAACAAAGGCACAAAGCATGAGCAACTAGAGCTCAGCAAGACCGACCCGTCAACATGGCACTCTAAGGCCGACGCCTAGACATGCAAGGCTCGGAGGGTGTAGCTGGTTTTGATAATAAAACAGCGACTAAGCCATTGATCCTTACTTTCAGGATTTTAGCAGTTATTAACTTGTACATAAGTAACAAATACAATAGCATCAAGAAAGATATCAATACTGTAAAGCATAAGTAAAAATCATCACACGCAACCATAATTATCCAAAGCTTCGTTCAAGTTGTTAACTACGATGTGACTCGGTTCACAAGCGGTACTCATTATCGCGAGGGACAGCGATACGCATCGATTTATCACCAGCTGGGAAAACCCGAGGTACACGACATACGCATCATTTAAGAACACGTATATCAACCGTTCACCATGACATCCTACAACTTTGTAGGGTCCAAATCCTCGAGTGGGCAGCCGTTCAACAGCACCTCGTGAACCCGTCCACCCCAACGGATCCTACGACCAAGGATTCGGGTAACCTACGCCATTGCAAGCTATTAAGGTTACGTAGGTTTACTAGTTCCCATAAAACTAGCATGCACTCGGTACTCGTTCAATACTTGCTCAAGCAGGGCCAACAACGACACGGTCCTTAACCGACGAAAGACGGGGCTACAACCTTGCAAGCCATGTCCTTCGAAGGCACATGCACTTGCCCTTTCACCTACAGGGCCCGTCCATGTCTCAACTTTTAGTTGTTTACACGAACGATCTGCCACCTTGCGAGACAAGTCCTCTCCAGTGCCCTTGCCTTCGCTCTTTCCCACACGGACTCGTTCGGTCTCAAGATTAGCTTTTCGGATTCATTAATTTCCAAGTCTCGAAGCCTTCATGCTCCGAGTACACTTAAGCAAATTATACCGGTAAACTTATGACGTAAGCATAGCCGGTTTTCTATCGAACTACCTGTACCAGTATATCACTAACATAGGTCATATCGAGAAACAATGCAGGTGGGTTCCAAACATCACCTACACTTAATGCACAAACACCCTAGACATCTAGTAGTGTTATACTGAAAGGAAAAACATTTAAAAACTAGGAGGATGCACCGGGGCTTGCCTTGTGCCACAGTGGAAATGTTAGCAACTTCTGGTGCCGGTTCTTGTGTTGATTCCTTCCGAAGATCCTTGACCGAGCACTTCGTCGTTTCCTAAATTAACGATGTGTCAATAGCGATGAATGCAGACGATGCAAAGGTATGATGATGCAAATGTCGATGATACAAACATAGCTAAGTTACAAACATGGTTCTTGAAGACATATGCAAGAAATATGAACTTTATTTTAAATTGAACCTATTATTTTATGTGACTTATAATTATGAAAGATGGTATGCGCAAATTATCTACCATATTCACACATGCATAAACAGTACCATCAGATCATACTAATGGATAGAACACCTCAAAAGAGAACTAACAAAGTTGATTTTGCACTTTTATCACATATAGAAAATTAAATATGATTTAATTAGTGTTTTGGATGTCCTGCTAAATCTAGGAAAAACTATTAGGAATTTTTGATGTTCAACACGACCAGAGGCTAGAGCATGAAACAAGGAATCCAACAAAATTGGATTGACTCAATTTGGAGTTCGGAATCAAAAGATATGATTTTTGCAAGTTATTGTATTTTCCTGGATTTTTAATTCGTGAAAATAAAAAATCCTGGAACTGAACCAATGGAACGCGAGCCACACGGAAGGCAACAGAGATAAGGATCTGCAGTGGCTGTGGCCACACAAGATCCGGCCGGTGTGGCCCAACCTGTGGCCATGGCGGCTGACGACCGGACGGCAGCGGCGGCTCGCCGGAGTTGAGCAAACGACGACGAAACTTAACTGCAACATAACCACGGACTCCTCTCGATGTGCTTAGAACTATGGCAGGGTCGCCGGCGCCGGAGGATGGCCGGAATGACGCCGCGGCGGGCAGCAGTGAAGGGCGACCTTCGGCGGCGTCGCAAACTCGCCGTGGTCAACAGAAATTGGGGAAACAACTCCCATGAGAACCTACAGAGGATTCGCAACAACGGCACGATGGTGAATGACCGCGGAGATGGCCGGAGATTGCACGGCACCGACGAGGTCGATGGCGGCCAGCGGTGGAGGCGTGGAGAAATTTTCCCGAGCTCAACTCGATCCATGAAAAGGAGGGATAAGAGGTAAATTCACGCATGAAAGAATTGAACATATATAGGAGGGATAGTCAAGGGATAATACCCACCGTGTGTGGAGAATTTCGCACGAGAGCTAATGGTGGTCGCTGGTGATGTCCTCTCGGAAAATTTGGAAATACTCACAGCTGAAAGCACGGTTTGTGGATTGGTTTGCTCCTAGAGCTCGAGAAGGTCGAGGCGCATCCACCGGACGTGGTGGCTCGCGTGGGGGTTGACCTGGGAACGCAGCGTGGTGGCCGGATGCCGTGGTTCGGAGGACGACGGTGCTAATGGCTGTTGCAGCTCGAGAGAGGAAAATGGACATAGCAAAAATGGAACCTGCCGGCTCGGCCTTATCTTGGTGGAGACGGGAGAGGAGCAGAGCAGCTGCGTGGCCGGCTTGGCCGCGTGGCACGCAGGGCCGAGGTCAGCGCATCACCGGCGCTGGCAGGAGGCGGTGCTGAGCGGAAGAGAAAAAAAATCGGATTGGGATAAGTTTGGCAGATTTGCGGAAAAGCCCTCGCTCTCTTATTTAATTCGAAACTTCATTTCCAAGCCACAGAAAAAATATGGAAAAAATTCCAGGCTGTACAGAAAATCATACGGAGCAACTTTTCTTATTGACCAAGGATCCAATTCTGCTCCGAAAAATTTATAAAATTTCTAAAATACAGCTGACTTAGGTTTTAATCTTTACTTAAATGGGCATTTATCCTTTTTGAAAAATTCCGGTAAAATCCTCATAATTTCCTTTCATTATGCCCAATCCAATAAAAATATAATATGCATATACTTTTCTTGAGGAAATGCATATTTTTGCCAGCCTTAACTTTTGACCTTTATTGATCCGTTTTGTTTAAACTTCGTGTTGAAAACTCATCTCCGGTGCAGTGATGGAGAAGCTTTTAGTGACACGAGGTGTCACAACCCTCCCTCCTTAAAGAAATCTCGTCCCGAGATTTAAAGGAGACTAAAGGAAGGTAAATGCATTAACGCTTCATACCCGAAGGTTGATGGAGAAATCCTGGATAATGGGTCCGAAGAAATTCTGCTGTTTCCCGGTAGCTTCATCTTCGAGTGATTGTTCCATTGAACCTTATAGAATTTGAACTTTCGTTTTCGAGTGACGCGGTCCTTCTCATCGAGCACTTTTACTGGGTACTCGGAGTAAGTGAGATCAGGTTGTAATCGTTCAACATCTTCCAAAATAATGTCCACTCGGAGGCTTGAGACACTTCTTCAATTGGGATACGTGAAAAATGTTGTGTACTCCAGATATTTTGATTGGCAATTCCAGTTTATAAGCTACCGGTCCACATTGTTCCAATATTCTGAACGGTCCGATATAACGAGGTGCCAATTTTCCTTTTATACCAAAACGTTGAATGCCCCTCATAGGAGATACTCGTAGATAGACATAATCGTCCTTGTCAAAGGTAAGGGGTCGACGACGCTTATTTGCATACATCTCCCGACGTTGCTTGGCAGCCTTTAAATTGGCTTGAATAACCCGAACCTTTTCTTCAGCTTGTTGTACTAGATCTGGTCCAAAGGTGACTCTTTCTCCAGCACTCGACCAATTTAGAGGGGTTCGACAACTGCGTCCATATAAGGCTTCAAATGGTGTCATACCCGCACTCTCTTGATAACTCGTTGTTGTAAGAGAACTCAGCGAGAGGCAGATATTCATCCCAATTACCTCCATGTTTTAAGACACAAGCCCTAAGCATGTCTTCCAAAATCTGATTGACACGCTCGGTTTGTCCATCGATAGTCGGGTGATAAGCTGAACTGCGGATTAACTTAGTACCCAAAGAAGCATGAAGTTGTTCCCAAAATCTTGCAACAAATTGGGAACCTCGATCTGAAATAATTGTCTTGGGCACACCATGTAAGCATAAAATCTTGGAGATATAAAGTTCGGCATACTCGACGAACCGAGTAGCAAGTGTTGACCGGTATGAAATGAGCTGACTTAGTGAGTCGGTCAACAACAACCCGGATGGAGTCATGCTTACGAGTCGTGCGAGGAAGACCAACAATGAAATCCATACTAATGTCATCCCACTTCCAAGTAGGAATACTTAACGGTTGTAGAAGACCTCGCTTTCTTCAAATGGTCGACCTTGATTCTTTGGCAAGTGTCACACTCAAGCAACGTAGCGAGCAACTTCTCGTTTCATCCTAGTCCACCAAAAACTTTCTCTTAATCCTTGATACATCTTGTTACTACCAGGATGAACCGAATACTTTGATTGGTGTGCTTCATCGAGAATCTTACGACGGATTTTAAGATCCTTAGGAACAACCAATCGATCGTTAAACCATAGAGCACCATTATTATCTTGTCGAAAGCATGTTGCCTTGCCATCTTGAATTTTCTTTCGAATATGAGCCATACCCGGATCCTTTTTCCGAGCAGCAATTACTTCTTCTCCGATAGTTGAATGGACTGCCAAATTGTGAATAGCTGCCATAGGTATAATGTGTGTACTGGGTTCAGTAGTAGAAACATCTTCATTGCTGTGCATCAATTGTAGCACCAAATTATTGCAATGCTCTTTACGACTCAGTGCGTCGGCAACAACATTAGCTTTACCAGGATGATAATGTACTTCCAACTCATAGTCTTTTATTAACTCTAACCATCTTCTCGGCGCATGTTCAGATCCGATTGCGTGAATATATACTTAAGACTCTTGTGGTCCGTGTAGATATGCACCAGATTACCGAGCAAATAGTGTCGCCAAATCTTGAGTGCTAGTATCACTGCAGCTAACTCCAAATCATGTGTAGGGTAGTGTTCTTCATGCTTACGTAATTGCCGAGATGCGTAAGCAATAACACGGCCTTCTTGCATAAGAACGCATCCAAGTCCCGTACCGGATGCATCACAATACACATCAAAGGATTTAGTGATGTCCGGTTGAGCCAATACGGGAGCAAGTGGTTAGCAACTTCTTCAAATTCTAAAAAGCTTCTTCACATTGGTTATTCCATTCAAACTTCACTTCCTTCTTCAGCAGCTTCGTGATAGGTTGTGCTAGCTGTGAAAAATTGGGGATGAAACGCCGATAATAACCCGCTAGTCCAAGAAAACTTCGAATTTGTGAGACAGACTTGGGTGGCTTCCAATTCAATACATCCCGAACCTTTCCAGGGTCAACAGCAATGCCTTCACTTGAAACCACATGACCAAGGAATGGAACTCGATCTAACCAAAATTCACACTTGCTAAACTTGGCATATAACTTATGATCCCGCAAGCGTTGTAGTATAATCTGAAGATGTTCGGCATGCTCTTCCTTATCCTTGGAGTATATGAGAATATCATCAATGAAGACCACTACAAACTTATCCAGCTCCGGCATGAACACCGAGTTCATCAAATACATGAAGTAGGCCGGAGCGTTGGTTAATCCAAAGGACATTACCGGATACTCATAAAGACCATATCTAGTAGAGAAGGCAGTCTTCGAATATCTTCTTCTCGAATCTTGATCCGATGGTACCCCGAACGAAGATCAATCTTTGAAAACACTTTTGCACCAACCAATTGATCAAATAGAATGTCAATACGGGGTAATGGATATTTATTCTTGATGGTCACTTCATTCAGCGGTCGATAATCGACGACAAGGCGTAGACTTTTGTCCTTCTTCTTCACGAACATAGCAGGACAACCCCAAGGTGACGAGCTTGGGCGTATGTACCCTTTGTCCAACAAATCCTTCAGCTTGGACTTTCAGCTCTTTCAACTCATTATGTGCCATCTTATACGGCTGTCGAGAAACCGGAGACGTTCCCGGTTGGAGTTCGATTTTGAATTCAATATCGCGGTCGGGAGGAAGACCAGGAAGATCATCAGGAAATACATCCGGAAACTCGCGAACAATGGGAATATTTTCCAAGGATTTTTCTTCGAGATGATGGACGATAAGACTTTTGGTTGGAACCAGACTCAAAGGAATGGAATCCGGTCCATGAATTGGAGAATTCAAATGAACAATGCGAGGGGCGATGTCTAGCAAAGCCTTGTGAAAAGTCATCCATTGCATACCTAAAATAAGATCTATCTCTTGCTGCTCTAGCATAATAAAGTTGGTGGAATATACCTTCCGATTCAATTCCACCGGTGCCTTTCCTAGGATTTGATCAGCATGAATTTGACCACCAGGAGATCGAATAGTATAAGGATTTTTAGTGGTATAGGTAGATAGGTTATGCCTTCGAATGCAAGACTGGCTAACAAAATTATGAGAAGCACCCGAGTCGAACAAAATGACAATCGGGCGAAGATGTAGCGAGAACATACCCGCAAGAACAGGTTCACCTTCCGGGATGTCATCCGGACTTGTGAAGTTCACACGGCCAGTCCTGTTAGAAGAACCTTGTTGTTGAGTTGCAGCTTGCCCTTGCGATCGCTCGTTACCATTCTTCTTCGGAAATGGACAACTATTGATGAAATGACCAGTTTGACCACAATTGTAACAGCCTTTAGGATTATTCTGCCCAGCTTGAGGAACACTACGTGCAGGCTGATTTGCTTGCTGTTGAGGTGGTGCGCGTTGAGCATACTCGCTGCTGCTGGGGTGGCCTAGCATAACCTTGCTGTGGCGGGCGAGAATATTGTTGCTGAGGTGCCGCCCGAAAGCGTTGTCCAGTGGGTGAAGTGTACACCAGACGATACTTCGTGGAGGACCAGGAGGTGTACTACTTGGTGGAGCCTTCCTCTTGCGCTCATCGGCTAGCACTTCACGCTGAGCATCCTCTTGAATGATAGCCGCATTAACCAGATCATTAAAAGTCCCAGTGGACTGCCAAGTTAATTTCTCCTTTAACACCGGGTTCATGCCCCTTCGGAAAGCAGCACGCTTCTTATCTTCGGTGTCCACATAAAGAGGAGCATATTGGGCTAAATGATTGAACTTTTCAAGTATACTCAAGGATAGTCCTCCCTCCTTGTTTCAAATCTTGAAATTCTTGCAGCTTTCTTTCCATCAATGCGGTAGGAATATAACGAGCGCGAAAGGCAGTTTTGAATTCATCCCACTGCACTATGTGTCCTTCCGGAAGAGAAGCCGGATAATTCGCCCACCAAGCATTGGCGGGTCCTTGCGATAGGCTGTGCTGCGAAGAGAGGCTTCGTGCGTTGGTGCACCGCAGCAATCCAAACTTGGACTCTATGCCACGGAGCCAATGATCAGCATCCAGGGGCTCGTTGGCACGCTCAAATTGTACCGGATGAGTTGACAGAAAATCTTGATAAGTACTTTGTCGTGGATGATCGTCACGACGTCCACCATTGCGGCTTGAGTTCTGAGCTATTTCTCCGAACAATCCAGTGTCTTCTCGCCTTGACTCAAGCAACAGGGCGAGAATCTGTTCCAATGTAGCTGGTGGTGGCGGTGGAGGTGCATTGTTGTGAGCTCCTTGCCGAGAACTCTCGGCCTCGGAGCGATTGCGAGTGTTCACCATGCTGAAATAAAATTGTGGATGTACATTAATTCCTTGCTCCTTATAGACCAACACAATCCTTTTAGGAAAATCAATGTACATGACAATGAAATTTCAGAATAGCAAACCGATAACGAAGTTGAAGATCTTTCAAGACATTCGAGATCAATTACGAGGATTCCCAAGGATAGGATTTGGAACAAAATCTAATCGGAACTTGAAATTTTTAGGACATCCTTAAGTCAAATTTTAAGTTCTTGATTATTCCAATTTGTTTTTTCGAATAGCAATCGAAGGTTGAAAAGTGAGATAAGGCATATTTTAGTTCAGCTTATTTTATGCCATGCCATGATGCAAGTTTTATTTTTAAACCTAACCGTTCCTCACTCAAAAGAAAATAGTACTTCCGTCTTAGCGGTAAACGAAACTTCGGTGGCGACCCGTACTCAACCACGTAAGTTAATCTAAGTTTTCGATACACAACACACTAACGTGGTTAGTGTACCCGCAGAAGATCCATTTCGAAACAATACATCAAATTCAAAAGAAACTACGAAAATAAAAGCAGTTCTACTAGTAACGATCCATGGGAAAGGATCGTCCCGTGGTATCCCACGAGCCAAAGGAGGTCCCGTAGACGTCCGCGGGAACAGGACACCGATATCCGCGTGTCGGCCCACGCACGTACCTTCGTTGAAGATTCCGTAGATGCACATAATTAAACAATCACAACCCAGGGTTAGTTTTTGCCACCAACTCTAACATCCTTATACCGGGCATACTAACGTATCCTCACTCGTAAATACGACGTGGTTTTCAAAATATGTCGTAGTTGTTGTATTACCATGGAACCTGGCTTCGATACCAGCTGCAACGGACCGACCCACGGATCGTGATTCCCGAGGTGCTCGTTTAAGCGGACACTTGATAATACAACAACCGGCCAACTTTATATTACAACGAGTGGAAAGAACTTCATAATTTACATCCGAGATTATTAAATTCGGAGCAGCGGAAGTTAAACAAGTTCAAGTTTAGAAAAGGTGCGGAAGCAAACATAACGTTGATACGTCTCGACGATATTATACAGCAAAAGGTGATAAATCCGAGCCCATACGGATTATCACGTAGCCAAGCACATTATCTGCGGCAGACTAGGCTCCCAATGGGAAGTCCAGCCCTCCGGAATCTGCATATCCCAGGGCATAACACCAACAGGGCAATCTAATGCATCACCCGAAACAAAACAACAAAGGCACAAAGCATGAGCAACTAGAGCTCAGCAAGACCGACCCGTCAACATGGCACTCTAAGGCCGACGCCTAGACATGCAAGGCTCGGAGGGTGTAGCTGGTTTTGATAATAAAACAAGCAACTAAGCCATTGATCCTTACTTTCAGGATTTTAGCAGTTATTAACTTGTACATAAGTAACAAATACAATAGCATCAAGAAAGATATCAATACTGTAAAGCATAAGTAAAAATCATCACACGCAACCATAATTATCCAAAGCTTCGTTCAAGTTGTTAACTACGATGTGACTCAGTTCACAAGCGGTACTCATTATCTGCGAGGGACAACGATACGCATCGATTTATCACCAGCTGGGAAAACCCGAGGTACACGACATACGCATCATTTAAGAACACGTATATCAACCGTTCACCATGACATCCTACAACTTTGTAGGGTCCAAATCCTCGAGTGGGCAGCCGTTCAACAGTACCTCGTGAACCTGTCCACCCCAACGGATCCTACGACCAAGGATTCGGGTAACCTACGCCATTGCAAGCTATTAAGGTTACGTAGGTTTACTAGTTCCCATAAAACTAGCATGCACTCGGTACTCGTTCAATACTTGCTCAAGCAGGGCCAACAACGACACGGTCCTTAACCGACGAAAGACGGGGCTACAACCTTGCAAGCCATGTCCTTCGAAGGCACATGCACTTGCCCTTTCACCTACAGGGCCCGTCCATGTCTCAACTTTTAGTTGTTTACACGAACGATCTGCCACCTTGCGAGACAAGTCCTCTCCGGGCCCTTGCCTTCGCTCTTTCCCACACGGACTCGTTCGGTCTCAAGATTAGCTTTTCGGATTCATTAATTTCCAAGTCTCGAAGCCTTCATGCTCCGAGTACACTTAAGCAAATTATACCGGTAAACTTATGACGTAAGCATAGCCGGTTTTCTATCGAACTACCTGTACCAAGTATATCACTAACATAGGTCATATCGAGAAACAATGCAGGTGGGTTCCAAACATCACCTACACTTAATGCACAAACACCCTAGACATCTAGTAGTGTTATACTGAAAGGAAAAACATTTAAAAACTAGGAGGATGCACCGGGGCTTGCCTTGTGCCACAGTGGAAATGTTAGCAACTTCTGGTGCCGGTTCTTGTGTTGATTCCTTCGAAGATCCTTGACCAAGCACTTCGTCGTTTCCTAAATTAACGATGTGTCAATAGCGATGAATGCAGACGATGCAAAGGTATGATGATGCAAATGTCGATGATACAAACATAGCTAAGTTACAAACATGGTTCTTGAAGACATATGCAAGAAATATGAACTTTATTTTAAATTGAACCTATTATTTTATGTGACTTATAATTATGAAAGATGGTATGCGCAAATTATCTACCATATTCACACATGCATAAACAGTACCATCAGATCATACTAATGGATAGAACACCTCAAAAGAGAACTAACAAAGTTGATTTTGCACTTTTATCACATATAGAAAATTAAATATGATTTAATTAGTGTTTTGGATGTCCTGCTAAATCTAGGAAAAACTATTAGGAATTTTTGATGTTCAACACGACCAGAGGCTAGAGCATGAAACAAGGAATCCAACAAAATTGGATTGACTCAATTTGGAGTTCGGAATCAAAAGATATGATTTTTGCAAGTTATTGTATTTTCCTGGATTTTTAATTCGTGAAAATAAAAAATCCTGGAACTGAACCAATGGAACGCGAGCCACACGGAAGGCAACAGAGATAAGGATCTGCAGTGGCTGTGGCCACACAAGATCCGGCCGGTGTGGCCCAACCTGTGGCCATGGCGGCTGACGACCGGACGGCAGCGGCGGCTCGCCGGAGTTGAGCAAACGACGACGAAACTTAACTGCAACATAACCACGGACTCCTCTCGATGTGCTTAGAACTATGGCAGGGTCGCCGGCGCCGGAGGATGGCCGGAATGACGCCGCGGCGGGCAGCAGTGAAGGGCGACCTTCGGCGGCGTCGCAAACTCGCCGTGGTCAACAGAAATTGGGGAAACAACTCCCATGAGAACCTACAGAGGATTCGCAACAACGGCACGATGGTGAATGACCGCGGAGATGGCCGGAGATTGCACGGCACCGACGAGGTCGATGGCGGCCAGCGGTGGAGGCGTGGAGAAATTTTCCCGAGCTCAACTCGATCCATGAAAAGGAGGGATAAGAGGTAAATTCACGCATGAAAGAATTGAACATATATAGGAGGGATAGTCAAGGGATAATACCCACCGTGTGTGGAGAATTTCGCACGAGAGCTAATGGTGGTCGCTGGTGATGTCCTCTCGGAAAATTTGGAAATACTCACAGCTGAAAGCACGGTTTGTGGATTGGTTTGCTCCTAGAGCTCGAGAAGGTCGAGGCGCATCCACCGGACGTGGTGGCTCGCGTGGGGGTTGACCTGGGAACGCAGCGTGGTGGCCGGATGCCGTGGTTCGGAGGACGACGGTGCTAATGGCTGTTGCAGCTCGAGAGAGGAAAATGGACATAGCAAAAATGGAACCTGCCGGCTCGGCCTTATCTTGGTGGAGACGGGAGAGGAGCAGAGCAGCTGCGTGGCCGGCTTGGCCGCGTGGCACGCAGGGCCGAGGTCAGCGCATCACCGGCGCTGGCAGGAGGCGGTGCTGAGCGGAAGAGAAAAAAAAATCGGATTGGGATAAGTTTGGCAGATTTGCAGAAAAGCCCTCGCTCTCTTATTTAATTCGAAACTTCATTTCCAAGCCACAGAAAAAAATATGGAAAAAATTCCAGGCTGTACAGAAAATCATACGGAGCAACTTTTCTTATTGACCAAGGATCCAATTCTGCTCCGAAAAATTTATAAAATTTCTAAAATACAGCTGACTTAGGTTTTAATCTTTACTTAAATGGGCATTTATCCTTTTTGAAAAATTCCGGTAAAATCCTCATAATTTCCTTTCATTATGCCCAATCCAATAAAAATATAATATGCATATACTTTTCTTGAGGAAATGCATATTTTTGCCAGCCTTAACTTTTGACCTTTATTGATCCGTTTTGTTTAAACTTCGTGTTGAAAACTCATCTCTGGTGCAGTGATGGAGAAGCTTTTAGTGACACGAGGTGTCACAACCCTCCCTCCTTAAAGAAATCTCGTCCCGAGATTTAAAGGAGACTAAAGGAAGGTAAATGCATTAACGCTTCATACCCGAAGGTTGATGGAGAAATCCTGGATAATGGGTCCGAAGAAATTCTCGTTGTTTCCCGGTAGCTTCATCTTCGGAGTGATTGTTCCATTGAACCTTATAGAATTTGAACTTTCGTTTTCGAGTGACGCGGTCCTTCTCATCGAGCACTTTTACCGGGTACTCGGAGTAAGTGAGATCAGGTTGTAATCGTTCAACATCTTCCAAAATAATGTCCACCGGAGGCTTGAGACACTTCTTCAATTGGGATACGTGAAAAATGTTGTGTACTCCGGATATTTTGATTGGCAATTCCAGTTTATAAGCTACCGGTCCACATTGTTCCAATATTCTGAACGGTCCGATATAACGAGGTGCCAATTTTCCTTTTATACCAAAACGTTGAATGCCCCTCATAGGAGATACTCGTAGATAGACATAATCGTCCTTGTCAAAGGTAAGGGGTCGACGACGCTTATTTGCATACATCTCCCGACGTTGCTTGGCAGCCTTTAAATTGGCTTGAATAACCCGAACCTTTTCTTCAGCTTGTTGTACTAGATCTGGTCCAAAGGTGACTCTTTCTCCAGCACTCGACCAATTTAGAGGGGTTCGACAACTCGCGTCCATATAAGGCTTCAAATGGTGTCATACCCGCACTCTCTTGATAACTCGTTGTTGTAAGAGAACTCAGCGAGAGGCAGATATTCATCCCAATTACCTCCATGTTTTAAGACACAAGCCCTAAGCATGTCTTCCAAAATCTGATTGACACGCTCGCTTTGTCCATCAGCAGTCGGGTGATAAGCTGAACTGCGGA
The DNA here is from genome assembly GCA_031894775.1 of Chloris gayana. Lineage (NCBI taxonomy): Eukaryota > Viridiplantae > Streptophyta > Magnoliopsida > Poales > Poaceae > Chloris > Chloris gayana. The sequence continues at coordinate 124,322 of JAUNZO010005056.1, read as the reverse complement.
TTAACTTAGTACCCAAAGAAGCATGAAGTTGTTCCCAAAATCTTGCAACAAATTGGGAACCTCGATCTGAAATAATTGTCTTGGGCACACCATGTAAGCATAAAATCTTGGAGATATAAAGTTCGGCATACCGACGAACCGAGTAGCAAGTGTTGACTGGTATGAAATGAGCTGACTTAGTGAGTCGGTCAACAACAACCCGGATGGAGTCATGCTTACGAGTCGTGCGAGGAAGACCAACAATGAAATCCATACTAATGTCATCCCACTTCCAAGTAGGAATACTTAACGGTTGTAGAAGACCTCGCTTTCTTCAAATGGTCAGCCTTGATTCTTTGGCAAGTGTCACACTCAAGCAACGTAGCGAGCAACTTCTCGTTTCATCCTAGTCCACCAAAAACTTTCTCTTAATCCTTGATACATCTTGTTACTACCAGGATGAACCGAATACTTTGATTGGTGTGCTTCATCGAGAATCTTACGACGGATTTTAAGATCCTTAGGAACAACCAATCGATCGTTAAACCATAGAGCACCATTATTATCTTGTCGAAAGCATGTTGCCTTGCCATCTTGAATTTTCTTTCGAATATGAGCCATACCCGGATCCTTTTTCCGAGCAGCAATTACTTCTTCTCTCGATAGTTGAATGGACTGCCAAATTGTGAATAGCTGCCATAGGTATAATGTGTGTACTGGGTTCAGTAGTAGAAACATCTTCATTGTTGTGCATCAATTGTAGCACCAAATTATTGCAATGCTCTTTACGACTCAGTGCGTCGGCAACAACATTAGCTTTACCAGGATGATAATGTACTTCCAACTCATAGTCTTTTATTAACTCTAACCATCTTCTCGGCGCATGTTCAGATCCGATTGCGTGAATATATACTTAAGACTCTTGTGGTCCGTGTAGATATGCACCAGATTACCGAGCAAATAGTGTCGCCAAATCTTGAGTGCTAGTATCACTGCAGCTAACTCCAAATCATGTGTAGGGTAGTGTTCTTCATGCTTACGTAATTGCCGAGATGCGTAAGCAATAACACGGCCTTCTTGCATAAGAACGCATCCAAGTCCCGTACCGGATGCATCACAATACACATCAAAGGATTTAGTGATGTCCGGTTGAGCCAATACGGGAGCAAGTGGTTAGCAACTTCTTCAAATTCTAAAAAGCTTCTTCACATTGGTTATTCCATTCAAACTTCACTTCCTTCTTCAGCAGCTTCGTGATAGGTTGTGCTAGCTGTGAAAAATTGGGGATGAAACGCCGATAATAACCCGCTAGTCCAAGAAAACTTCGAATTTGTGAGACAGACTTGGGTGGCTTCCAATTCAATACATCCCGAACCTTTCCAGGGTCAACAGCAATGCCTTCACTTGAAACCACATGACCAAGGAATGGAACTCGATCTAACCAAAATTCACACTTGCTAAACTTGGCATATAACTTATGATCCCGTAAGCGTTGTAGTATAATCTGAAGATGTTCGGCATGCTCTTCCTTATCCTTGGAGTATATGAGAATATCATCAATGAAGACCACTACAAACTTATCCAGCTCCGGCATGAACACCGAGTTCATCAAATACATGAAGTAGGCCGGAGCGTTGGTTAATCCAAAGGACATTACCGGATACTCATAAAGACCATATCTAGTAGAGAAGGCAGTCTTCGGAATATCTTCTTCTCGAATCTTGATCCGATGGTACCCCGAACGAAGATCAATCTTTGAAAACACTTTTGCACCAACCAATTGATCAAATAGAATGTCAATACGGGGTAATGGATATTTATTCTTGATGGTCACTTCATTCAGCGGTCGATAATCGACGACAAGGCGTAGACTTTTGTCCTTCTTCTTCACGAACATAGCAGGACAACCCCAAGGTGACGAGCTTGGGCGTATGTACCCTTTGTCCAACAAATCCTTCAGCTTGGACTTTCAGCTCTTTCAACTCATTATGTGCCATCTTATACGGCTGTCGAGAAACCGGAGACGTTCCCGGTTGGAGTTCGATTTTGAATTCAATATCGCGGTCGGGAGGAAGACCAGGAAGATCATCAGGAAATACATCCGGAAACTCGCGAACAATGGGAATATTTTCCAAGGATTTTTCTTCGAGATGATGGACGATAAGACTTTTGGTTGGAACCAGACTCAAAGGAATGGAATCCGGTCCATGAATTGGAGAATTCAAATGAACAATGCGAGGGGCGATGTCTAGCAAAGCCTTGTGAAAAGTCATCCATTGCATACCTAAAATAAGATCTATCTCTTGCTGCTCTAGCATAATAAAGTTGGTGGAATATACCTTCCGATTCAATTCCACCGGTGCCTTTCCTAGGATTTGATCAGCATGAATTTGACCACCAGGAGATCGAATAGTATAAGGATTTTTAGTGGTATAGGTAGATAGGTTATGCCTTCGAATGCAAGACTCGGCTAACAAAATTATGAGAAGCACCCGAGTCGAACAAAATGACAACTCGGGCGAAGATGTAGCGAGAACATACCCGCAAGAACAGGTTCACCTTCCGGGATGTCATCCGGACTTGTGAAGTTCACACGGCCAGTCCCGTTAGAAGAACCTTGTTGTTGAGTTGCAGCTTGCCCTTGCGATCGCTCGTTACCATTCTTCTTCGGAAATGGACAACTATTGATGAAATGACCAGTTTGACCACAATTGTAACAACCTTTAGGATTATTCTCGCCCAGCTTGAGGAACACTACGTGCAGGCTGATTTGCTTGCTGTTGAGGTGGTGCGCGTTGAGCATACCGCTGCTGCTGGGGTGGCCTAGCATAACCTTGCTGTGGCGGGCGAGAATATTGTTGCCGAGGTGCCGCCCGAAAGCGTTGTCCAGTGGGTGAAGTGTACACCAGACGATACTTCGTGGAGGACCAGGAGGTGTACTACTTGGTGGAGCCTTCCTCTTGCGCTCATCGGCTAGCACTTCACGCTCGAGCATCCTCTTGAATGATAGCCGCATTAACCAGATCATTAAAAGTCCCAGTGGACTGCCAAGTTAATTTCTCCTTTAACACCGGGTTCATGCCCCTTCGGAAAGCAGCACGCTTCTTATCTTCGGTGTCCACATAAAGAGGAGCATATTGGGCTAAATGATTGAACTTTTCGAGTATACTCAAGGATAGTCCTCCCTCCTTGTTTCAAATCTTGAAATTCTTGCAGCTTTCTTTCCATCAATGCGGTAGGAATATAACGAGCGCGAAAGGCAGTTTTGAATTCATCCCACCGCACTATGTGTCCTTCTCGGAAGAGAAGCCGGATAATTCGCCCACCAAGCATTGGCGGGTCCTTGCGATAGGCCGTGCTGCGAAGAGAGGCTTCGTGCGTTGGTGCACCGCAGCAATCCAAACTTGGACTCTATGCCACGGAGCCAATGATCAGCATCCAGGGGCTCGTTGGCACGCTCAAATTGTACCGGATGAGTTGACAGAAAATCTTGATAAGTACTTTGTCGTGGATGATCGTCACGACGTCCACCATTGCGGCTTGAGTTCTGAGCTATTTCTCCGAACAATCCAGTGTCTTCTCGCCTTGACTCAAGCAACAGGGCGAGAATCTGTTCCAATGTAGCTGGTGGTGGCGGTGGAGGTGCATTGTTGTGAGCTCCTTGCCGAGAACTCTCGGCCTCGGAGCGATTGCGAGTGTTCACCATGCTGAAATAAAATTGTGGATGTACATTAATTCCTTGCTCCTTATAGACCAACACAATCCTTTTAGGAAAATCAATGTACATGACAATGAAATTTCAGAATAGCAAACTGATAACGAAGTTGAAGATCTTTCAAGACATTCGAGATCAATTACGAGGATTCCCAAGGATAGGATTTGGAACAAAATCTAATCGGAACTTGAAATTTTTAGGACATCCTTAAGTCAAATTTTAAGTTCTTGATTATTCCAATTTGTTTTTTCGAATAGCAATCGAAGGTTGAAAAGTGAGATAAGGCATATTTTAGTTCAGTTATTTTATGCCATGCCATGATGCAAGTTTTATTTTTAAACCTAACCGTTCCTCACTCAAAAGAAAATAGTACTTCCGTCTTAGCGGTAAACGAAACTTCGGTGGCGACCCGTACTCAACCACGTAAGTTAATCTAAGTTTTCGATACACAACACACTAACGTGGTTAGTGTACCTGCGAAGATCCATTTCAGAAACAATACATCAAATTCAAAAGAAACTACGAAAATAAAAGCAGTTCTACTAGTAACGATCCATGGGAAAGGATCGTCCCGTGGTATCCCACGAGCCAAAGGAGGTCCCGTAGACGTCCGCGGGAACAGGACACCGATATCCGCGTGTCGGCCCACGCACGTACCTTCGTTGAAGATTCCGTAGATGCACATAATTAAACAATCACAACCCAGGGTTAGTTTTTGCCACCAACTCTAACATCCTTATACCGGGCATACTAACGTATCCTCACTCGTAAATACGACGTGGTTTTCAAAATATGTCGTAGTTGTTGTATTACCATGGAACCTGGCTTCGATACTCAGCTGCAACAGCACCGACCCACGGATCGTGATTCCCGAGGTGCTCGTTTAAGCGTACACTTGATAATACAACAACCGGCCAACTTTATATTACAACAAGTGGAAAGAACTTCATAATTTACATCCGAGATTATTAAATTCGGAGCAGCGGAAGTTAAACAAGTTCAAGTTTAGAAAAGGTGCGGAAGCAAACATAACGTTGATACGTCTCGACGATATTATACAGCAAAAGGTGATAAATCCGAGCCCATACGGATTATCACGTAGCCAAGCACATTATCGCGGCAGACTAGGCTCCCAATGGGAAGTCCAGCCCTCCGGAATCTGCATATCCCAGGGCATAACACCAACAGGGCAATCTAATGCATCACCCGAAACAAAACAACAAAGGCACAAAGCATGAGCAACTAGAGCTCAGCAAGACCGACCCGTCAACATGGCACTCTAAGGCCGACGCCTAGACATGCAAGGCTCGGAGGGTGTAGCTGGTTTTGATAATAAAACAAGCAACTAAGCCATTGATCCTTACTTTCAGGATTTTAGCAGCTTATTAACTTGTACATAAGTAACAAATACAATAGCATCAAGAAAGATATCAATACTGTAAAGCATAAGTAAAAATCATCACACGCAACCATAATTATCCAAAGCTTCGTTCAAGTTGTTAACTACGATGTGACTCGGTTCACAAGCGGTACTCATTATCTGCGAGGGACAGCGATACGCATCGATTTATCACCAGCTGGGAAAACCCGAGGTACACGACATACGCATCATTTAAGAACACGTATATCAACCGTTCACCATGACATCCTACAACTTTGTAGGGTCCAAATCCTCGAGTGGGCAGCCGTTCAACAAGCACCTCGTGAACCCGTCCACCCCAACGGATCCTACGACCAAGGATTCGGGTAACCTACGCCATTGCAAGCTATTAAGGTTACGTAGGTTTACTAGTTCCCATAAAACTAGCATGCACTCGGTACTCGTTCAATACTTGCTCAAGCAGGGCCAACAACGACACGGTCCTTAACCGACGAAAGACGGGGCTACAACCTTGCAAGCCATGTCCTTCGAAGGCACATGCACTTGCCCTTTCACCTACAGGGCCCGTCCATGTCTCAACTTTTAGTTGTTTACACGAACGATCTGCCACCTTGCGAGACAAGTCCTCTCCAGTGCCCTTGCCTTCGCTCTTTCCCACACGCACTCGTTCGGTCTCAAGATTAGCTTTTCGGATTCATTAATTTCCAAGTCTCGAAGCCTTCATGCTCCGAGTACACTTAAGCAAATTATACCGGTAAACTTATGACGTAAGCATAGCCGCTTTTCTATCGAACTACCTGTACCAAGTATATCACTAACATAGGTCATATCAGGAAACAATGCAGGTGGGTTCCAAACATCACCTACACTTAATGCACAAACACCCTAGACATCTAGTAGTGTTATACCGAAAGGAAAAACATTTAAAAACTAGGAGGATGCACCGGGGCTTGCCTTGTGCCACAGTGGAAATGTTAGCAACTTCTGGTGCCGGTTCTTGTGTTGATTCCTTCGAAGATCCTTGACCAAGCACTTCGTCGTTTCCTAAATTAACGATGTGTCAATAGCGATGAATGCAGACGATGCAAAGGTATGATGATGCAAATGTCGATGATACAAACATAGCTAAGTTACAAACATGGTTCTTGAAGACATATGCAAGAAATATGAACTTTATTTTAAATTGAACCTATTATTTTATGTGACTTATAATTATGAAAGATGGTATGCGCAAATTATCTACCATATTCACACATGCATAAACAGTACCATCAGATCATACTAATGGATAGAACACCTCAAAAGAGAACTAACAAAGTTGATTTTGCACTTTTATCACATATAGAAAATTAAATATGATTTAATTAGTGTTTTGGATGTCCTGCTAAATCTAGGAAAAACTATTAGGAATTTTTGATGTTCAACACGACCAGAGGCTAGAGCATGAAACAAGGAATCCAACAAAATTGGATTGACTCAATTTGGAGTTCGGAATCAAAAGATATGATTTTTGCAAGTTATTGTATTTTCCTGGATTTTTAATTCGTGAAAATAAAAAATCCTGGAACTGAACCAATGGAACGCGAGCCACACGGAAGGCAACAGAGATAAGGATCTGCAGTGGCTGTGGCCACACAAGATCCGGCCGGTGTGGCCCAACCTCGTGGCCATGGCGGCCGACGACCGGACGGCAGCGGCGGCTCGCCGGAGTTGAGCAAACGACGACGAAACTTAACTCGCAACATAACCACAGTACTCCTCTCGATGTGCTTAGAACTATGGCAGGGTCGCCGGCGCCGGAGGATGGCCGGAATGACGCCGCGGCGGGCAGCAGTGAAGGGCGACCTTCGGCGGCGTCGCAAACTCGCCGTGGTCAACAGTAAATTGGGGAAACAACTCCCATGAGAACCTACAGAGGATTCGCAACAACGGCACGATGGTGAATGACCGCGGAGATGGCCGGAGATTGCACGGCACCGACGAGGTCGATGGCGGCCGGCGGTGGAGGCGTGGAGAAATTTTCCCGAGCTCAACTCGATCCATGAAAAGGAGGGATAAGAGGTAAATTCACGCATGAAAGAATTGAACATATATAGGAGGGATAGTCAAGGGATAATACCCACCGTGTGTGGAGAATTTCGCACGAGAGCTAATGGTGGTCGCTGGTGATGTCCTCTCGGAAAATTTGGAAATACTCACAGCTGAAAGCACGGTTTGTGGATTGGTTTGCTCCTAGAGCTCGAGAAGGTCGAGGCGCATCCACCGGACGTGGTGGCTCGCGTGGGGGTTGACCTGGGAACGCAGCGTGGTGGCCGGATGCCGTGGTTCGGAGGACGACGGTGCTAATGGCTGTTGCAGCTCGAGAGAGGAAAATGGACATAGCAAAAATGGAACCTGCCGGCTCGGCCTTATCTTGGTGGAGACGGGAGAGGAGCAGAGCAGCTGCGTGGCCGGTTTGGCCGCGTGGCACGCAGGGCCGAGGTCAGCGCATCACCGGCGCCGGCAGGAGGCGGTGCTGAGCGGAAGAGAAAAAAAATCGGATTGGGATAAGTTTGGCAGATTTGCAGAAAAGCCCTCGCTCTCTTATTTAATTCGAAACTTCATTTCCAAGCCACAGAAAAAAATATGGAAAAAATTCCAGGCTGTACAGAAAATCATACGGAGCAACTTTTCTTATTGACCAAGGATCCAATTCTGCTCCGAAAAATTTATAAAATTTCTAAAATACAGCTGACTTAGGTTTTAATCTTTACTTAAATGGGCATTTATCCTTTTTGAAAAATTCCGGTAAAATCCTCATAATTTCCTTTCATTATGCCCAATCCAATAAAAATATAATATGCATATACTTTTCTTGAGGAAATGCATATTTTTGCCAGCCTTAACTTTTGACCTTTATTGATCCGTTTTGTTTAAACTTCGTGTTGAAAACTCATCTCTCGGTGCAGTTGATGGAGAAGCTTTTAGTGACACGAGGTGTCACACACATCCCCTTGCGACCGTTCAACAACGCGCCCAAGGCTTAACCCATGTACTCTCCAACGGTCCTCAACCCGTGCAACCACCGTGCCAAACACATCACCTCCGGGTCGGTGAGATATCCGGCTCACTTTACAACTTACAAGCTACATAGGTTTACCAATCCCCATAAGAAAGGTATGCAAGTGGTACACAACTCAAACTTGTTCGCGGAGCCACAATGGGGTGTTCTCAATTTTAACTAAATTCATCATGTTCACATTTAGTCATAAGCCATGAGTGAGATCCCCAAATCTATCGTTGACTCCAAAAACATAGCATAGCACTTCTAACGAGGATATGACACATAAGCGACATAGGACATATAGGAATTTATGCATGTGGATTTCCAATCAACGCCTAAAACTTAAATGCACATTCATCATCCTTAATATAGTGATAAAAGAAAGATATTTCAAATAATAGGAATGCACCGGGGCTTGCCTTGAGAGTGATCGAAGTTAGCACTAGCCTCACAAGCGTTGAGCGTAGCAACCGTCTCTTCCGGCGGAATCAATTCGACGTCGTCACCTATAAGATGAAATGCAATGCATAAGTGACATGAATACAAGGTCGATGATGATGGTGATGCATGTGTGCTGTTTTTGTAAAGATTCATATGAACATGTAAATTCAAAAGTTTTGTTTGCTCAAACCCTAGCAATCATAAACATGCCTCTTGTTTTCTTTTAAGGAAATCAATTACACGAACAAACATAATCCTACTAATCCATGAGCAATGACTTGATTGCATAGACATGAGTGTTGTGGTGCTTGCAGGTTTAGCAATAACATTTTGCAAGTTTTCGAAATATAAAACGAAAAGAAAACTAGGTTTATGTGTTTTAGCATCACATGCGATGACGATTTCCTTTTAAGATAAGAATTTGATCTCAAAATTAATACATACGTGAAATACATGAAACCTTTTGACTAAACCTGCCATGAGGTGCTAGGGGACATGGTGAACAGTGAAAATTACATAATCATGCATGAACATAATTTTCAGTGACATAAAACTATTACACATGTGCTGAAAATAACTTTTTAGGGATTTAGGTCTAGGGTTTGCAAAATTAATATCTTAACATGCTCAAAAATTAACATGGACTTTTCTACACATGCACAGTGCTAAGAGGAAATTAATTACCAAGTTCCATGCAAAAATAATTTACAGGGATTTAATTAAGAATTAAATACAGAGAATGCAAGAAATGCAATAACTTGAAAATTATGAGATGAAATGTGCAGATCTTCCAGTGCCATAAATTCATGTGTGTCTGGGTGAAGATTTTGGCCAAGTGGCGTTTAATTTGGATTTATAGTTTTAAAGTTATGGCCTAGTTAAGTTTTCAGGGTTTGACTTTTGCCATTTTTGTAAAAATATGAAAACATGTAGATCTGACCAGCTCATGTTACTTTTATGAAAGTACAGACCTTCTAGTTTCCAAAACATTTTAGTTTGAAATTTTTGGACGATTCAAACGCGAGATATGAATTTTTCAAACTTGAATGAAGTTCGGGTGTATTTACGAAAGTGCCACTGGCAGTTTTAAACGAGAGGGCGGCGCGCGTGCTCCGGCGAGCGGCGGCCGGCGCCGACGAGGTTCGACGCGGTGGCGTTCTAGGGCAGCGCGTGCTCCGAAACTTGGTGGGGATGACGTGCGCGGGACGGCGGTCCTCATGGACACGGTTGCGGGGCCCGAGGTGACCGGAGCGGGCCCGCGACGAGCGGTGGCGGCCGCGGCGTCTCCGGCCACGGCGCGCGTCCGGGTTAGAGGGAGAGAGGGCGGGGGTAAGGCCGAGGAGCTTCACCTCGCGATGGGGAGCAGCGGCGCGGGCTCGGACGGCGTGGAGGCTAGCCGTGGAGGCGGCTCGACGGAGGGGTGGCGGAGCGGTGCGTTGCCGGTGGCGGCCTTCTCCAAATTCCCGACGACCTGGGGCGACAGAGTGAAGCGCGTCGGGGGGAAAGCTGGGGCACGAGCTCGCACACGCAATGGCGAAGAAGGGGAGGAGAATTGGCCCACCTAGGCGGCGTGCGACGCGGGGAGCACGGGGCGGCCATGGCGGCGGTGGCGGCGATTCCTTCTTCGGCGCGAGCTGCGGTGAGGGAGGGAGCTAGGCGGTGGTGCGGTGAGGAGGGGAACGAGCTGGGCAATGATTGAGGCGGATGGGGGGAGCGGGGCTTGGCCTCCGTGGCGTATTTTAGGGGAGCGGCCGGACGGGGAGGCGGCGGCCGGAGCGGGGAAGGCTTCAATGCCGGCCGGCCGGGGTTGGATGGTGGGTACAGGTGGTTGGGAAGTTGGCAGAGCTGCGTGGCGACGCGACGGGGCGGGGCGCGTGCGGTGGCAGGCGCGGGCGGCGGCGGACCGGCGGGCGCGGGCGCCATTGCCCGGCGGTCCGTGTAGCTCGAGGTCAACGTTCGAAATTTGAAACTGTGGTTTGAAACTTTGAGCGAAATTGACACTTCTGCTGCTCCAAATTTAGAAATAAAAATATGTAGAGCTTCAGTACGATGTGCTTTAATTTTTATCTTTTAGTTTGAAGTTCCAAAAGTGTTTCCAAAAATTCATACAAAATTCACAAACAGGAACGTTTCAGATTTGAATTTGAATTTTTGGGCATTCAAAACTTTGTTCAAAAATTTTGTAAAAATGTTGTAAATTCATCTTTTTACATGAGCAATGCAGTGGTGCAAAAATATATGGGTAGTGCTTTTGTGATTTTTGCATTTTGGTTAGTGCTAGGGTTTAGGGTTAGGTTTTAGTTTAGGTTTCTTTTCTTTTCTCTTTTGTTTTTCCAAATTTTCCTTTGGGTGATTAGCATTAGTGCTTAGTGCTCCATTAGTGCTGTGATTAGGGCACTAACTATGTGATTAGCCTTAATCGTGACACGGGATGTCACATGGTGCACTTAAATTAGTGTAAATTGCAATAACGCTTTTGCTCATCACATGGTGCAACAAACCAGTGGGAGCTAATAGTCCCTTGCATGTGACAAGCCAGGGTGAACAAAACCACCATGTCTCGTAGAATACTAAATTTATCATCCGAGGCTATAAGATTGAATCTGCATCTTTGGTGAATCAATCCTAAAGAGAGAATCTTTAATTATCTTGTTACACCTTTATTAGCAATTATTGTTTTGCATCCTTGTCATTCATACACACATACAACCATTGTAATCTATTACTGATTAATCCTTAGTCAAGGTTCCGCTTGTTCTCTATGGATTCTATTAAACCTTGGAATACTACAAGGGAAAAAGTGCTACAATTGTACACCATCCTCTTGCGGTATATAAGTGGGTGCGTAGTTACGACCAACACATGATTCCAAGAGCCTCCGCTTTGTTTCCTTGCCTCTTTAAGCATCTTATAGTCCCTTTTCATTTGACCTTCTTTGTCTTGAATTTGGTCCCTGGAGTACGACATGTGCATGTTCTTCTTAAGGAACTCCTTGACTATAACATTCCAACCTTCGATAGTCCAACCATTATCACCTCGATAACCGTTGTATTTGTACTTGTGAACAATCTCAACAAGCAATTTTTTTAGGATGGATTCTAATAGGCCGTTTGCTTTTTGCTACACAAACGTGAAGAGAGATGAGAAATTTAAAAGCATGAAAAAAGAATTACAGTGCAGTATTAAACAATGAGCGGTAGGAAAACATTGATACCTCTGCCACCGTACTTAGGGGATGGTTTCTTCTTCTTTCCAGCACTTGAGGTAGCCAAGAACTTGCGTATATTTGGTGATCCAATTAGAGGGAGCTTAGGGCACCCTTTTCAAACCATTGCTGCAAATATTTACAACCCACATGCATTTATTCATCTACTAGTGTATAGATGGCTGCTATTTTCATTCTCGTTGGGAGGAAAGACGAAGGAGTGGCACAAGGTGGCATCGCGTGAAGCAAAGGGAAGTTGGAGTGATTTAGTTGGAATAATCTGTCTTCATTAATTTCCCCTACTGAAGGTGCAAAAATTGAGAAGAGAAGTGATGAATTTCTTGCAAGAAGAAGAAGAATCTCTCGCTCAAGCATGGATCGGATCTAGGCATAGATGAGAACATGTGTGCCCAAACTTTCTACATGGCCATAGATAAAACATTGAGTCCACTCGCCGATTACATGCTTCTCTTATGTTTTATATCATGCTCTATAAACTTGAGCTAGTTAGAAAAGGATGCCTCCACAATACTTGATACCTTCATTTTATTGAGGGGTTCGAGCAAGGGAGATACCTTCATCCCATAGTGATTCACTATTTTGCTTTGATGGATTTCACAGTAAATTAAGATATTCATAAGGCCATTGGGTAATTAATCTTTTATTCGGATCTGTCTTTTGTTCCATGATCGATGTGGTGCTCTAGAAAATTCGCGTGGGGCTGCACATTTTACGTTCTGATGAGTTAACTATCTCTTATCAAAATTTTGATAAAAATTATTTAGCATGTTGCAATGCACGAGCAAATTTCTTTTACAAAGTAATTAAAAGCAAAAAAAACTTGGAAAATGCGATAGCCGCCATCAATCCATAATACATGATCCACGGCCAACCAAAGCCTGGAAACTAGATGGGCCTGGGCTTACTGAGTAAAGAATAGCCCAGACTCAGGAGAAACACTGGGCGGAGAGGCGGTTCGCTTCCGCCTACGCGGCAGCGGCCAAGGTTTACCGAACTGCCTGCCAAATGGGGCCCACCCCGAACACCCCATCCATCCGCTCCCCAAATCCCATCCCCCATCTCCGTCTGGTCCATCCAAAAAAACCTAGCACACGCAAGCACAGGGATCCGGCATCCGGCGGCGCGGCTACCCGGCGGCGAGGCCACTGTATCCAACCCGACGCTCTTCTTCGCCTTCTATCCCTTTGCCTTCTCACCGCCCACTCCAACGCCGTCACGAGATTCCCTCCCCGTCGAGTCCGGCGCAGTCCCCCGCCGACCGACGGCCTCCCTCCCGGTCGTCCCCGACGCCCTCCGACCGCCCCTTGGATCTTTCTACGCGCAAGGTGAGCAGGAGCCGTCTTCGATCTATTCTCCTCTTTTCCGCGCCTTCAATTCGAGTTCTTGCGGAGGCCGCCTTTCTCGGGACGGAAATGTTGCGGAAATGTCGCTGAGTCGATCTTCTCCGCTTCTATCTCGCTACCGTGACCTCAGGCGATGCCCCCTCGTCGTCAAAAGTGAAAATTGATGACCGGCGGGCCGTGCTCTCTGTTTTCTGTTCAAATGTAGACGGCACAGATGCTGGTTCAATCTCGTTTCTGTCTTCTCTGCTGCGTGGTTCGACTCGCTGTTCTGGTTCAGCTGGGTGGACTTGAGTTGCCACTTGCCACCAATCAACTACTAGTCATGTCATGTTTGAAAATACGGTCGTTATCCACTTGGAAGGGGAATCAAGCCGTGCATGCTTTGTTAGAGGATCAAATTCTCTGATGTAGTTGCAGAACATTAGGTGCTGTCAGTATGCCTCGAGAAGAATTACTTGTGAATTATCATCTGTATTTGTGGCCTGTTTTGCAGAAGATCAGCTTTAAGAGTTGTTTGAATCTAGTCATGTCTGGCATTAGAAATCCCTTGAGTCGTCATGTTCTTATATTGAACTGAAACATTTGTTTGAACTGCTCTACTTTATCATACAAACTGTCTGGCATAGATCTCATAGATTAGCCTTTACCAAACAGGTTTTTAACAAGGTTATCAGCATCTGCTTCCCTGGCGTCAGCCAACCATGTCCGGGAGCGAGTTAGCAGTAATAAAACCAGAGGTAAGTAGCTCTCGGCATTTCCTAATTGGACCTTGTTTTGCTGTTTATATTGGAAGGAAAAGAACACTTACCAACATGAATAGTTTACTACTCTATTCGGGCTTAATGTGAGCTTGTTGGTGAACTCCTCCAGGCTTTGAAGACTTATATCTGGCTTCAATGCTCTGATGGTTCAATACAACAAGTGGAGGAGGAGGTTGCTATGTTCTGCCCTATGATATGCCGTGAAATAATGAAAAATGGCACAGGATCTTCAAAAAATCATGCTATCGTTCTCCCGGAAAGAGTCAATCCAGCTAGTCTGAGTTTGATTCTCGATTACTGCCGGTTTCATCAGGTTCCTGGGCGCTCAAATAAGGTTTGATGCTGGTATTCTTGAAGATCGTGTTTATTGAATCTATGTTTGCTCCCACATGTCTTAGTATCGTTTAACTTTATTTTACAGGAGCGAAAATCATTCGATGAGAAGTTTGTTAGGATAGATTATGAAAAACTCTGCAAATTAGCTTCTGCCGCTCTCAGTTTACAATTAAGGCCGCTGGTTGACCTTACATGCGGAGCACTTGCCCGAATCATTGGAGGAAAATCTCCTGAAGAAGTTCGTGATATTTTCCATTTACCAGATGACTTAACAGAGGTAAGATTACCATTATGAGTTTTATGTATATATAAACATGCATTCAATATTGTTGCGTCTAAACTTGCATGCACCCAGGAAGAGAAATTGGAGCCTCTGGAAAATATAAATGATGACCCTACGATTCGATTATTGAACCGGTTGTATGCAAAGAAGCGGAAAGAACTCCAAGAGCGCCAGAGACTAAAGGTACCTACTGAGGTTCTATGTGTTGTGTTCAATCTTACTTTCGTTATCACCGTGCTGTGTTGTTCATGCTTCATGTTAGATTCTAAGATTCACTTTATTTCAGGATGTTCAAGTACAAGAAGAACAAAAAGATGAGAGGTCGTTGGATGAGATACTCTGTTTTATAAATGGGGATGGAGGTATTATTACAACAAGCTGTATTTGATAAAAATATTCACCTTGTATGTAGCTACATAGGCCTGTACTTAATTATTGAGATCTTCAATTTGTACATTCATGAAGATGATTCAGTAAATTTGAATCGTATTCAGTAAATCACGGCTTTTTCTTCGTTATTTTCTGGGCCACACTGACTACATAACTTCTATTTCTTATCCGTATTTCGCTGTAAAATTTCATTATTGAATACAACAATCAGTACCACAAAAAATTGATTCTTCTGTGCCATCATACCTGCTTACTATGATTGACCTTCATATATAGTTCCAGGATTGTAGTGACATTGGCAGTCAAGATTGTATTACATTGATGCATCTTTGTTTGTTGGTTCGGAGTAACGGTATATTAGTCTCATCGCAAAAACTTTTCTACATGTTAATTGCTATATTGGTTGATCCAGACTAGATTCCCCTGAGATAAATTGCAAATTTGGCATTCTATATGATAGAAATGCCCTGAAGAACAACAATATATTATGAAGTTGCCTTTCCCTCTTTCATCGAAATTACTTTTAACTTTTTTTATTGATAACATTCTCCTATGTTCTTAGATTAACTGATTGTTGCAACTTAGTTAAAACAATAATATCATCAAGTTTGCAGACTGTGCAACATAAGACTCGCCCCAAGTTTTCCTTTTGTCTACAAAGTTGGTTTTATTTAACCATTTTGACAGGTTCTGGGGGTGGGAAATCCAGCAAGAATAAGAAAAAGAATAAAAGAAGGAAAGACAATGCAAAGAATTCCTCAAAAGCTAACCCTGTACCTGTAAATAAGGTTGGAATCGAAACTTGTTCTTTCTATGTGGTGTAATTCTGTATAAATTATTTCATTTCTTACTTGGTTTTTCTGGAAATTTAGGAGGGAGCTTCTGCTGGGGTTCCATGCAAATCAGATAATGGTAATATTTCTAGACTTCCTTGCCAAAGTCAAAATGTGCAAGATGATATTGAGTTCCCATTTGAAGATTGTGAATCTGATGATGGACTCGATCCTGCAATGAAGGAGGAGCTGGATAGGTATGGACCCAAGATATCAATGAAACTATGTTTTAGTAGACCCTTTTCCTCATCATTTGCTCTAGACCGTGTTAAGAAAACAGCAAAATGATTATATGTTACAGCCTGATATTTTCATCATGCAGAGAAGTGGAGGACTTTGCGAGACGATTGAATTTAGTTTGGCCCGAAAGGATGCATTTGGGCCAGGACAGAAGGATTGGGTCACATTTGTGGTAATATTATCCCAGAGATTCTCTGGGATGTTTTTCTGCAAATTCAGGAAAGAATTTGCTTGGTTAGGTTTTTGCTATTAGATTAGTGGAAACCGTGGGCAGGGAGGACTTGATTCAAGAGTACAGGATGACACTGCAAACACAAATCGTTTGTCCTGTGATTTGCATGTTCCCTGCTCTTTAGAAAGTTAGATATATCACCCAAAAGTTAAAAATAAATGACTTGTGAGTGTAAATCGTTGGACTTCTAAGTTCAGTAATTTTGATGGGGACTGTGTACCTTTATGAATAATTATGTCATGTTTCAGAAAAAGGTGGTGAAGTGCGTGAGTCTTTTCTTTGATGTATCTTGGTCTTTGTATTCTTTGTTTTATATCCTGTTGAGTCCCGGTAAGTTGCGGCTTGCACGATGTAATTATATTTTCTTGATAAAAGGCAGCACTCCTGCCTTTTTTTGTGAAAAAATACTGCAAGTGTAATGAATGATGGGTTGTCCAGATTGCTCTGAATTCTCTAATAGTGACAACTGTCTGGTTTTCTGTGAGAGCATCGGTTTATTGGGAGATGTGGTTATTAACTATAAATCATGGTATAAAAATTATCTTCATCTCAATTTACTTGTCATTGTGATGGTATTTTGTTATTCATACATGTTTTTGCTTCAGTGTGATTCGTATTCTTCCCTGTTAAAATTGCATACGATTTAACAAAATAAACTTCCATAGTAGATTGCATAAACATGCTTTCTGTTAACGCTACATTATTTCAACTTTTTTCCCAAAACACCCAGGATTATATATTTTGCGAAATGTAAGCTGTCCCTTTCATGGTGCCGAGAAATTTATCAACAGGTTCAAAAAAGTGATATAGACAAGTTGCGAGCGGAAAGAAAGTGATCGATGCTAATCCAAGAAGAGTTCCCATGCGAGTGGGTGGATGGGTCGGAGACCTACCAGCCTAATCAGCTGCAGTAGTCATGTTCATCCCTATCTCCAGTCTCCTCGTCACATGTCAGGACTGTCCATTTCCGGTAAGTAAAAGATTCCACAAACTCATCAACTGGATCAGACTGCGCTGTGAACCTTAGAAATATATATAATTACCACCATAACACAGTCGTGATGTTCATCACTAGTACAAATCTAGTAACGTCAGAGCGGCTTGCGTTGCGCGGAGGATGCCATGAGCACGGCCATGGCGACGACGAACATGAGCAGCATGCTCGCCAGCAGCGTGTAGGTCCTGCGCGACGCCCGGCGGTACTCGCCGAAGAGCAGGACGCCCCAGAACGTGCTGACGAGCGGCAGCGCCTGCACGGAGTCGGCGGCGGCGTAGCCCGCCGCCTGGCCGGCCATGAACGTGAACGCGTTGCCGAGGCCGGAGACCAGCCCGGCCAGCAGCGCGAGCCGCCGGCCCGCGCCGCCGTCGCGGAGGTAGGCGCGCACCGTGGAGCGCGGCACGCCGGCGGCGGGGCGGTAGAGCAGGTACGCGTTGAGCGCCGCGCTGGCGAGCAGGCACGCCAGCGAGAAGTGGAAGAAGGCGGCGTACACGACCAGGCGCGGCGCGCCGGCGGGCAGGGCGTGCAGCTGGTCGTTGGTGGCCAGGTTCAGCAGCGGCGCGAACAGCGCGTAGCACACGCCCGCGAACACCACAACGCCCAGGCCCACCAGCGTGTGCGAACCCAGCACCTGGAGGTCGAGAAATTCTTCAAATCTATTCGTGAATCTCTTTTTTTTTTGGTTATCAGCATATATAGCTTTCTCAACTTACTTTGATTGACCTCTTCTCCTCGAGATGCACCAGGAACTCGGCTGTCCCTGCCTCCACCTTGGTACTAGTATGATGTGGCGCGTCAGGCTTTGCCTCTTCAGGGTCCTTGGGTTCCTCTGCCGAAACAAAACAATGGTTAATTCTTTTTGTTCAGATTCTTCATAACAAGAACTTCAACTAATTTGGGCTTCCTACCTTCCTCGAGGAGGTGTTTGGTGAGCTCCCCGTGATCGGTGTTCCTCGCCAGGGACGACTTGGCCAGCTTCTCCTGGTTGTCGGCGGCGTTGGAGGAGTGCACGAGCGAGCCGAGGACGGCCGCGATCAGGAAGCACCCGACGCCGGGGAACAGGACCTCCGCCTTGTTGATCCGCCCGTCCAGGAAGTAGTTGATCGTCGTCCCTACAACAACGCAGCGTTCACTCTTCAGACTCTGAACGTTTGAACCAAAGCATACTTTTTTTTTTTGTTTCTTTTTGGTCAGTACCTATGACCACTTTGAGGCTGGACGCCATGACCTCGGTGACGGAGAGCCCGACGAACGCCCACCCGTACTGCGTCGCCAGCATCCCGAGGCTCAGGGTCACGCCGCCGGCCGCCGCGATCAGGATGCACGGCCAGGTCTCCCTCACCTGTTCGTTGTTACATTAATTTTTCATTTTCAATCAACATCAGGTCTGAAACGCCGAGACACGACGGACGGACGGACGGGATGGACGGTGACCTGCGTGAGCTGGGTGAGGAAGTTGGGCGTCTCCGGCGTGTCGGGGCCGATCTGGCCGAAGGTGAGCGCGACGAGCACGGCGGCGACGAAGTTGGTGACGGAGAAGTCCAGGAACGTGTGCTGCGGCAGCCGGCCGCGCCGCTCCAGCACGGCCAGGACCACCGGCCAGGTGCCCAGCAGCACCAGCGCCACGCCCATCAGCACCACCGCGCCGCCGATGTCCTTCACCAGATACATCTCCTCCGCGTCTCGCCTCGATCTCTGGTTACACAAAAATGCCACATATGGAAACTGTTCAGGGATTGGGATGCACGTACCAAACTGCAGGACAACCAGCAGAATCGGATGCCCCGGCTAGCCGCACCTTCTGTGCTGTTCTTGAAGAGAGCTCCTTCTGCCAGTGACGAGAGTATATGTAGCGTCTGTGCTGTTCGGGAAGCTTCAGAGTCGTCCGTGAGCTGTGTGTGGATGGGCATGTGAATGTGATGAGGAGAATGGGGAATGAGAGCAGAGCGGGCTGGCGTGGCGTGGGGCCCGCCCCGAGCCAGTTCACCAACCAGATGACGAGGAGTCCAACCGTCCGTTTCTGGACACTATACTCGATTATTTGACTAGTATGCTAATCCGTTACTGTTCTATTTTCGGATCTAGCCTCCGATGCGATGAACTTGGGCTCTAGTATCACAGGGTGTATCATGTGAATTACTATTCCATTTTTTCCCCTAATAGCATAAAACAATTAGTACTATTTTGTTACCAACCGTGGCAGTAATTGGCTATATAGCTTAGGACAGCTGGTATAGAGCACCTAAAATGTGCCAAAATCAATGCTTATATTAGCAGATGACACTGACAACCAATACATTTCTAAACTCTGGCTAGTCTAGAATGAAGTATATGTATTTGAAAATGATTACGCTCATCAATATGTACCACAAATGCTACCTACATAATAATAATAATAAAGCATATGGTGAAGGAAACATCAAATCTCCTAATGAAAAAGGATATTATATGGTCACAAAACCAAGCATATGATGCAGCCACACAAACCCTGGAAGTTAATTTTCGCGCATTCTTGTTTTCCTTATAATACCAGTAGCGGAGCTTCTATTTGGCTCCTATGAATTAAAGTGCACACGCACCATCTCGGAACCAAGAGGTCATTTGAATTTGGACTACTTTTAACACAACAAATTGCAAAGAAACGTTAACAAAAAAAAAAAAAAACTCAAGGTCGTTCAAACGAGCCAAACTTTAATATGTGTTTGCACTTCTACCTAACGTATGGAATGGTGATGACGCGGATAGGATACTGCATATATATCTGAAACTGTAAATAACATTGGAGATGGAGGTAGTAGGATCTCTGCATCTTGCGTGTTATTACCTCACGGGACGAATGGCAAGGAGCATATTCCTTGGAACCGCCTATAGCTGGTGTCGATTCGGTTTGGTGGCACAGGGAAGCTGTAGTAGTAGTAGTAGTGCATATGTAGGTCACGGTCGAAATGGACATGCCCTCCAATAGGCACTACAATGTAGAGCAAATAAACGAAACGATTAACTGGCTCCGAATTAACAAAGGGCTACTTGTCCTCTCGGCTTCTATCGATCAAGATGCACATTGCTGTCGCCAGCAGCTGTGGCATGGGGGCATATCGGAGATCAGTCTACCCCATGCATTCTTTTCTAGTAGTAGATCGATGCGACGATCAGCACTGCAGTCTGCAGATACTTTACTGCTCGGCTGGCCAGCCAAAGCCACTCCAGTGCTGGGAAACCGTGCACATGCCTTTTTTAAAATAAATAAATAAATAAATAAATGGCACCGTTGCAGACTCCGGGATGCATGGGCAACCGTTGGCAGCGTGGCGCTCCACCGCCTACGCCTTGTGCGCCGACGTGGCGGCAGCGAGGGAAACGCAGCCATGCAACAAGCTTACTTACTTAGCCCAGAAGATGATCATATCATCAGCGGCGTGTTGTTTATTATAGATTTATATATATAGCTCTCTGTCCTTGGAATTGAAGACTGGTGTCGGCTTGTCGGTGGCGATCGAGTTCGTCGACGGCGATGAGCTGCGCGCAGGCGGACATGTGATTCGTGTTAGCAACCTGCTGCAGTCATCCGATCCCCTTCGTGATGAATTAATCCTGATAGGTCCATCCTCTAACGACACTCTCAAATTGAGTACGATTTACCTTTTCTTATTCTTATGCACTAGTTAATGTCGTATCATGCGTCGTGCTCTTCGTTGCGCCTGCTTTAGTTTAAAAACGCCAGTGGTTCTTATCTTCTTTCCGACGACTTGTGTGGCTCTTATCTCTTGATGATCGAGCAGCAACATACGAACCGCTTCGCCTAAGTTTTTTTCTTCTAATACAGTACTAGTGTAGCAGCTGTACTATATATGTTGTAGAGAGAGGCAGCATATATATATGCTGCTGGTGAAAGCTTCAGCGTAGCATGCTTCTTTTAGTGGCTAGCTATTTGTGAAGAACGGTTGGGCATGTTGTTTTTTTCTTTTATGAGATCATTTTTTTTCTTATGAGACGCAGAAAAAGATGTCGTACCTCACTAAAATAATATAAATGGATATAAATATGTAACTGAAACACTGGTGATGACCCATGATGACTTATACTATTTGTACGAATGGGGATATAAGTTCTACTATGAATCACATGCTATCGATGTACTCTATGTATGTACTACTCCTTAATTAATATGAGTTCATCGCCAAACTTGTTCCACAGGAAAATAGGCATAGTTTCCTGTGTCTCCAATCTCAAAGTTTTATCTCGGTACATGCATGTTAGCTTTTCAAGCTTTTATCGTTTTTGCATCTACGCCAATATTGTTACATATGTGATCTGTTGCAATTATGTCCTGTACACTTGCTTGCTCTCATCTATGCACAGGTCGCTAAATCCCTTGTACTACAAAACCTCCCTGTTCGCATTTCACAAATACTAGTTCGCATGTGACCGTTTTGACAATAGGGGTAGAGCTACAAACGTGGAGCATCGACGCTTGGCTGACACCGATGAAAGTTTGCAAATCCTTCCCAGTATTATTGTTCTTCACTAAATTGGCGCCCTCTTATAATGAAGCTGACACCGGCGACATTTTCTTCCTGGCTTTGTCCATGTTTTTTTTTTTTTGAAGGAAGAACGCCCACGAAGGGCTACATTTAATTTATACACAAACAACAGTACATAAAGTTGCCCAAGAGGGAATGTTACATTTAACCAGCAAATCTTTAAAAGGGCAACCATCATTATGTTTGAAATTTGAACATCTGAAATCAACATCATTAACATCAAGGGTAAGAGCATTCTTAGCTAAGAAGTCAGCTACATGATTTTCTGCTCTAGCTGACAATTGCGTGTAGCTGTCACGTTGGCCCCCATGCCATGCGCTTTTTTATATATAATCACTTTGTTGGTTTAATCGAGTGTGGTTGTGTCAGGTCTCTATCTCCATTATTAAAATCTTGGAGCCGTCGATGAGGCTGACGTGGCTGTTTGGCCGTGATGGTGACTAATGATACCTACTCATCTATACCAACTTCGCATGATAGCTTATGTTTGTGTATATATTTCTTGCGACAACAATTGCTGAACTGAGTGCCACGTATATGTCAACTGGTTTTCTTTTTTGGATCAATTGCATGCACATGCTGACTTATATAGTTACGTGGAGATCGATCCTGCCCTTGAAGAAAGGTTCTCATGTTCCAGAACAATCCAATTTAAATGCATAAGTTCTTATACTACGATGCTTGCGGAAAACTGTTCAACAGGTGCGAGAGTTCGTAATGCTTGCTTTTGGAAAGAATGTATTAGTCCCTCTCATTTTATTTCGTTGAGGATGTTTAGTGCAAATCATATACCCTTTATTTTCTCCTCAAAAAAAAAAATCAGATATCCTTTTTTTTGAAGTGTAACAAATTTGAAGCCCGTCCTCAAACATATGGAAACTAGATAAGAAAAGGACACACACCCGCACCATAATGTTCAATATGTAGGCCAATTTGGAGAACAAAATCATTGCCGTTCTCCTTGTAAAAAGGAGGCAGACAAGCCAGTTTGTGTACGGGCGGTGCATGCATGTGGATGGCATTTCGGGCGTTGTGCGTGATGTACCATGTATACGCAACTACACAACCAGGATCGGTTGTGTCATCTTCGAGTTGCCCCACATATACGTTGTTCCTATTTTAGTCAAGATTTGGAGCAGTGTGACGTGGCTGTTTGGACCTCATGTGATTATTTTAGTCAAGACTTCATCCATTTCTCCGTTTTCGTTCTAGACATGATAGGTGCTACTTTAAAGATTGCAGAAACCAGTTATGCACGGCGATAAAACTCTCTGGTTTAGTGGTTCTCGAAAACAAATGATCGTTTTCTTTGTGATAAAAATCAACAACCTTGAAATTTTACTACATAAAAAAATGGCGTGATTTTCAGATGAGACGTCTAAACTCCGAATACCAACAACAAATGGTGGCAGGGGAGAGATTTTCATATTTACACGAGCTTCTGGTTGGCTTAGTAAGAAACAATCTACTGCTGTTATGTGGGCTATTCGGAAACTAAGGAATAATTTATTATTTGAACACGTAGAGTGGAAGAGTCTGTTGAAACACGTCCCAAAACTTGAGTCTGTGGTACAACACATGAAGGATCTGTCATGGAGGCTAGAGAGGCTATGCTGTGGTCGTCAGTCTAGTACCTGATGAGGAAGGCAAATCATGGCATGGACACCAAGAAAAGGTGCTAACTCCAAGGCAATGAGACCTGGTGAATCGTGACTCAAATGCGGAGTGTGATCACCAGAGTGTGTGTAATGCAATTAGGTTGGGGCCTCCATGTTGGGGGCTCTAAAACTCTAAAAAACATTATGGACTCCCGTTTCTGTTTAACTCTTCATCACCATGGACTCTAATTATATGTTGTTTGCAGAAGAATCGGACATAACTGGACATTTTTTCAGAATTGATGCTTCGCCCAGTTGGCAAAGGGTGCTTGTTGCGTTCGTGCCCACCCGAGTTCGAGCCCAGCTCCTCTCTCATAATGATCCTACGCATGGTGTCCGGATAATGTATATATTTGTACTATAGTGTTACTAATATCATGTTAATACCAAAAAAAAATCCTACAATGGCAACTTTTTTTTAAGGAAAGCGACACTCTTCATTCAATAATGTTTGGCACAATTGCATCTACACCCGGAGGTGGAGACAAAAGCCAGACATGCCTGCCTGTTTCAATTGAAATACAACTCCTAGCTAAGTTATGAGGTCGATATTTGACCGCCTATTCTGTTTGAACAGAATAGAAGGACTGAAACTCCCGTGTTGTGGTCCCAATCTCTTGGACAATTTTGCCCATATGTGCCCATACCTAGCTCGTTCAAACTTTTGACCAATTTAGCACATCCAGATGCTAGATAGACCTCTTCTACACTAGGGTCGGTGGCCAGGGCCATGCCTTTTCTCTGCATGCTATCGACTCAGCTATTTTCTAGATAAATGATCCCCTCCAACACCAGGGGCAGAGCTACTGATACCATGCTTGAGTTCTTGTGACATCAACGTTAACCTTCATAAACCATCAGGAGAAGGAATCCACCTCGGAGCTGTAGCCAAGATCTGTAATCTAGATACAAGCACTAGCATCATTTCCTTTAGACCAAAAAACAAATCTTGATGCAGAATTGTGTGTAGATAGCGGGCTTTGGGACAAGTCTCACGGATTGTTTTCCTTGTGCATGGTAAATAGCCCACAAGGTAACCACGACCCTGGTCAAATCTTTAGGGGTAACATCTTAATTATGAACATTATTATCCATCCTCTTGCATGCTCTTCCTGAAGCTCGTACAAATATTGGACAATCTCTTCCGATCCGGTTCAAGTGCCCACACATCGCGTGACAATCAACAAAGAAGTAGGGGCTAGCTGGGCTTTTGTTCCGGTTCAGCCAATTTGCAAACACAATTGTTCCAAAAGACCCCCATGCCCCATTGGCCTAATGCAGAAAAACGTACGCGCCAAGAAACACGGCCAGAGAGAGTCCTGGCCGTGCCAACTGCTTGGTCTAAAAAAAATCCACTGCTGGACCCACATGTCACCGACTGAAGCATGGTCAACGAGTACCGTTTCATCACGGCCAATGCAATCCGGTCCCACACAACTGCGGTCTGCGGATATAAACACGCTTCAGTCGCTCACCCACGCGTCACCTTCCGAACCCGGCGTCGTACGTATCGCATACGTATACTCGTCGAATTCCTCTGGCCGCCGCCGCCGTTCACCGCCGATCTAGGGTTCCCGCCGCCGCCGGCGTCCAGTCGCCCCGCGTGTTCCCCGCCGCCGTATGACCTTCCGCTCCGCCAACCTGGACGCTATTTCCCTTGTCCCCCGTCCCCATGTCGACGAGAAGACCCGCGGGCCCCCGCGCCCCGCCGCCGCCGGCGGTGGCGGAGGAGCAGGCCGGAGGAGGGGCGCGGCGGCTAGCGGTGGCCCGTCGGCGCCCCCGAGGCACGTGCGTATGATCCAGGAGCAGCAGGCGCGCGCCCGCGCGGCGGCCGAGGCGGCGGAGGCCGAGGCCAGGGCCACGGAGGCGCGCCGCGCGGAGGAGGAGCGGAGGGCCAAGGAGGAGGAGGAGAGGCGCGCGGAGGAGGAGAGGAAGGCGAAGGAGGAGAGGCGGATGAGGAGGCTGGAGGAGGGGAAGAAGCGGGCGGAGCGGGAGGAGCAGCGCCGGATGGACGCCGCGCGGAGGCGGCTCGGTGTCGCCGTCGCTGACTCCGCCGGCGGTGACGTGGGTGGCGGTGCGCAGAAGCGGCCCGTGTATCAAACGAGGAAGCCTAAATTGCAGCCCAAGCGTCCGGATAATGCCCGATCATCATGATGGTGCTCAGGGGTTGCATCCTCCATTGGAGGAGGAACAGAGCAATGCACCACCAGTGGATAACATTGCAGTCCGTCCAACACCGGAATCGAGTGAGGAACAAAGCTCTGGGTCATCTGAAGACAGCAGGATTGACGAGGAAGAGGATGATTGGGACAGCAAGAGCTGGGATGATATTGATGCTCTGATGCGTGGACCTCCCTGCTTTGGAGAGGAGGGAGGGGAGGAAACAGAGGAAAACCATGGGACTCCTGCTGCTCCGATTGCTAATTCATCCAATGTGGGCGAAGAGGCTGATGAAGACGATATCCCCATCCCTCAGGATGGAGGTTCAAGGGGTGGAACTGATAGAGAGCTTCGTGCCCCGATATGCTGCATCCTCGGGCATGTGGATGCTGGAAAGACAAAGCTGCTTGACTGCATCCGGCGTAGCAATGTGCAGGGAGGCGAGGCTGGTGGAATTACTCAGCAGATTGGTGCAACCTACTTACCGGTTGAGAACATTAGGGAGAGGACATCCCTGAAAGCTGAGGCCACCATCAAAGTTCCTGGCTTGCTAGTAATTGACACCCCTGGCCACCAGTCATTCAGTAACATGCGCTTGAGGGGATCGAGTTTGTGTGACATTGCTGTGGTGGTGGTGGATATTGCACGGGGGCTGGAGAAGCAGACAATTGAATCGATTGGTCTTTTGAAACGTCGCAATGTGAAGTTTGTTGTTGCATTGAACAAGGTTGACCGGCTATACGGGTGGAAGACTTGTCCAAATGCACCAATAGTGAAAGCACTCAAGAGCCAATCTGATGATGTCCAACGGGAATTCAAATGGAGGGTGACTGAGGTATTTTTACCTAAGTTGAATTGCATTGAATCACACTGAACTGGTTTGATTGATATGTATTCTGATTTTGATTTATTTACTGTACAGGTTGTTGCACAATTTAAGGAATGTGGCTTCAATTCTGCATTGTACTACGAAAACAAAAAGATTAAAGAAGTGGTTAACATTGTCCCTACCAGTGCTGTTAGGTAAGTTATATACTGTTTGCTGCTTGCACCGTAGGCTCAAAGCTATATGGTCTCCTTAATTCCATCCTCTCGTTTCCAACTTGTACCCAATTATGTCCTTCAGTGGTGAAGGCATCCCCGACCTTCTACTCCTGCTGGTGCGATGGGTGCCAGAGATAATGGTGGAGAAGCTAACCTACGCCAATACTGTAGAGGTTCATTGTTCTTCCATTACTCTTTCTAATATCTTTTTAGTACCATAATTTCTCAGTTGTTAGAACTTTTGCATTGAAATTTGCAATAGTTAAAACTATTAGCTATTAATCTCCTCACCTCAATGAGTCATCATATTCTTAATGTAATTCTGTTGTCATATTTCTTTATTGTTAGTGTACTGTGCTAGAGGTCAATGAAGTTAAAGAATTTGGAACTACAATTGATGTGGTGCTGATTAACGGTGCGCTGAAGAAAGGTGATCAAATAGTTGTTTGCACAAAACAGGTACGGTTTCATTAAGTTCATCACACATTATTCCTTTTAATGTTGGCTAATTTGTTCTCAGTAGGTTTTCTTTTTCGTTGTTCACCTTCAGGGCCCTGTCACAACCAGCATAAGACATTTGTTGACTCCTTATCCTTTGAAAGAACTGAGGGTTAAGGTGAGCCATTAATGAAACCCCTTTTCATCAAGATAGTCTTTTTGATGAGGTGTTTTCTTTCCTGGATAGCAATATTTGACTGTCAGTATATTTGCATGTGGAAAAAGAAGTGAAATGTGGAAAGAAGAAGCAAAAGTGTACAATATCATTCTACTATATTCTATAATGAAACAATATAACCTTATTTAATGATTTGTTATGGCTACCATTGTGATCATGAAAACTTCAACAAGTTGAAATTTATGATGATAATATGCACTTGAATGTTGCTTGTGATGAAACCCATCCATACGGCAATTTGATATGTAAAACCTGACTCTGCTAACACTTTGGACCATCAGATTTCTGGAAGCTGCTAGTTCACCTGCTATTTCAAAGTTCAAATGTTTAAAATGTACAATAAATGATGTGTATTGTTCCCTCCCAAAATATATATGATGTATATTTGGTACCAGCACTTTCTTTTACATATAGAATTAGAATTTCAAGACAACCATTTTTTGTGAGAAAGGATTCAGGATGCAACTGCAATTCAACTAGCCCTGTTCATTCCTGCTTTCGTCAAATTGTTTTCAAAACTGGCTACTGCTCAGAGAGTAGCACGTAATTATTAATATTAATAGGTATTGACACCACCGTTTGACAGAACCGATGACTAACACCCCTGATGCACATAGAATGTTTTGTTGATAGTGCATACTGTGCTTATTCTGATATCAACTGTGCTCGATGCTTCCACTGGTATTAGTGGCGTCCTGCCAACACATTGGGTTCACTTGCAAAAGAACTATTTAGATGTGTCAGTGCCTGCATCAAGATATGGATTAGGTTATTTCTGTTTGCTTCTGGTGGATGCATTCTAACATTTGGGAAGAGCTTATTTGTCTCAATATTTTATTTCTGCTTCTTCACCTGTAGGGAGTAGTTGCAAAAATATAGAAAAACTAGACATTAAAGCTCTATTGTTTGTGTCTAGCTAAAGTAGGCTGCAGGGCTGCTTATACCAGACCCTGTCAACAAGCCACGCCCCACCAGCACTACAGAACAGACAATAGCATTTGTCTGCCTAAACCTGAAACATTATAGGTACACAACTATGAAGATGT
Source organism: Chloris gayana (assembly GCA_031894775.1). Taxonomy (NCBI): domain Eukaryota; kingdom Viridiplantae; phylum Streptophyta; class Magnoliopsida; order Poales; family Poaceae; genus Chloris; species Chloris gayana. The sequence goes on along the minus strand of JAUNZO010005056.1, from coordinate 95,997 downwards.
TCCACCCTAAATCTATAAATTAGAGTGCCACATGAACCCAGAGACAATAAAGTTAGAAAGCAAAGAAACCAAGCCCCAAATCAAGAAGCTGACACAATACATAATTTTAACCATTTCTTAATCTTAATGTTCTATTCATTGCTTAATAATTTAACTTTCTGTTTTCCCAAGTTTCCATTGTTTCCTGAACCTAGTTTTGAGCTAGTTACAACTTCTCCAGAAATATGGACCTTAATAATGATGTCACTTAGTTTTGGAAAAAAAGATTGTAGTGATTTGATGTTGGCATACAATGAGAATAAAACATGCTTCGATTATTCCTTGCTGGCAGCTTTATTAATCTTCAATTTTTTCACACTGGATTGACATCTAGTTATTTTGGGTATCCTAACATATCAATGTGTGAACAGGGATCGTATGAACGCCATGAGGAGCTTAAAGCTGCACAAGGGATTAAAATCGTAGCACGTAAGTTATAGTTTCAATTTAATCCTTTACAGAAGTTTTAATTCTAATTACAAAGATACTCATTTTCGAATTTTGTATTTTCAGGGAGTGCAGCATGCTTTGGCAGGCACTTCTCTTGTTGTAGTTAAGGCAGGTCATGATCTGGAACAAGCTGAAGCAGCTGCGATGCAAGAGATAAGTAATGTCATTCACCTGAGCAATGAAAATGAAAGGGATGAGAATGTGGATGAAACAGCAATACAAGAAATAAGTAGGATCCAAACCTGCAAGGAGGGTGTCTATGTGCAAGCACCTAGTCTTGGAACATTAGAAGCAATTATTGAGCATTTGAAGACCATTTCTTTGGATGTTCCTGTCAGTGGTTGCAACTTAGGCCCAGTTCACAAGCAGGATGTCATGAAGGCAACTGCCATGCTTAAGCGGAAAGAAGAATATGCAGCCATCTTGGCCTTTGATGTCAAAGTTATGCCTGAGGCTTTTGATCTTGCAGCTGAATCAGGAGTGAAGATTTTTACAGCTGATACAGTCTACAAGCTTGTCGACAGCTTTACAGATCACATTACGAAACTGAAAGAGGCAAAGAAAAAACAACATGCAGCTGAAGCAGTATTCCCATGCAGCCTTAAGATTCTGCCAAACCGTGTCTACCATAGCAAGGATCCAATTGTTTGTGATGTTGAAGTTCTGGAAGGCGTTGTTAAGGTATTTTCTCTGATCCCCTTCTCATGTGCATGCTTTGGTAATGAATTAAATGATAGTGGTGTTAGCATAAATACAGCCAGATTAATAAGTACTGATGTTTATGGGTTATTTATGAGTTTTATTTTGATTGTTGTACTCAGGTTGGGACCCCAATTTGTGTCTGTGTCCCTAGAAAGGATGGGGGAGCAGAAGTAGTTCATGCCCTTGGGAGGATCTCTTCGATCAAAACATCAAATGGTTTGGAGATAGATTCTGCTAAGAAAGGTGTAGTGTCAATAAAGGTAAGACTATTATATTTATGTTAGATATAGATTTGAAGTTAGACAATTGTAAATGTTAAGAAAACTAATATTTTTTGTCTTGATAATCAGATAATTGGTGAAAACCCTCAGGAGAAGTCTCGGTTGTATGGTCGCCATTTTGATGACAGCAATGAGCTACTGAGCCAAATCTCAAGGAGATCCATAGATGTGCTGAAAGAATACTATCGGGTATGTTATCAGAACTGTTTGTATAACTTCGAAAAAAATGGAAATAAAAACTCTTATGCACAATCTAATGTGTGATTTTTTTTTTTCATTTTCAGGATGAGATGAACGATGGAAATTGGCATCTTGTCCACAGGCTAAAGAAACAGTTTGGGATTTCTTGAAGCATTAGAGACTTATCGACAGTTTCTTTTGCAAAACAAGATATCTGGCCTCATTACAATTAGGATGGTTTATTTATTCATGGAGACCTGAAATAAGTTGTGGTGACAGAACCGTGTATTATGTACACTTACAATCAGTAAACGTTTCTGTGGATATGTTGATAATGTTAAGTTGTGTTTAGTTGCAATTATAATTTTGTACAAGAGATGTGCATTGTGCTTACAACAAGCTTAGCATTAGCTACGCCTTTCTGTGCCCTGCGGAAGCAATGAGAACCGTGACAGCTACTGCGAACATCAACAGCATAGCAGTGAGCAATAGGTATGTTTTCCTTGACGATCTCTGGTATTCCCCGAAGAGCATTACTCCCCAGAATGTGCTGACTAGAGGCAACGCCTGATCAGTTAACACCAGAAGTTAGATCAGAAATGCAAATCAGATATAATAACGCAATTGCTGAACAAGGTACCTGAACAGCATCAGCAGCTGCATATCCAGCAGCCTGTCCGCCCATGAACTGAAAGCCGTTCCCAAACCCACAGAGCAGCCCTGCCACAAGAGCCCAATGCCTGCCTTTCCAGTCCCTGGCATATGCTGTGATGGTGGATGCCGGCACACCCGCCATTGGCCGGTACAGGAACCAGAAGTTGAGGCCGACCCCGAGTGCGAAACACGATACTGAGAAGTAGAAGAATGCGGTGTAGACCAGGAGGTGTGGCACGTCCTTTCTTAGGGCGTGCCACTGGTCATTGGTGGCCAGATTGATCGCCGGCGAGAATAGCGAGAAGCTGGTCCCGGCGAGGAAAACCAGGCTGAGGCCTAGCAACCTGTTGGATCCAAACACCTGCATCGAATTCACAGCGTGTTGGCAGCACTGCTTCATCAGAAGGAAAAGAGGCTTGTACATTGGTCAGGAAGTGAACATGACCTTGATTGACCGTCTCTCCTCAACCTGAATGATAAACTCTGCAGTGCCAGGTTTCGCCTGGCCGGAAGATTTGTCATCCTCATACTTACCGCTTTCCAGTCCTTCAGGGTCTGGCAGCAGCTTTGCTGAAAACATTACAAGATTGTTCAGAACCTCTGTTCTGTTCCTCTTCCAAGATGATCGAATGAATACTACCTCTGTCAGTGTGAGCAGCAACATCGCTGGTGAGCTCGATGCCTCTACGCTTCCTGCAAGCAAACTGTCAATCTTATCACTCTGGAGGCCGTCTCGGCAGAAACACTTGCTCGTTCGAACACAAGTGGAAGCCTGACACGCTTAGCTTCTCCTCATCATCCTTGGCATTGGAAGAATGGACCGCGGCGCCGAGGAAGACTGCGACGAGGAAGCACGCTACTCCAGGGAAGAGTATCTCGGCTCTGTTCATGCGCCCATCGAGAAAATAGTTCACGGTAGTCCCTGAATGATGCACAGAACAATGTTCAAGAACCTGAAGAAGTGTAGACGGGCAAGCGGCAGGAACCGGAGATGTCATTGTTACCTAGAACAACTGTCAGACTTGCGCAGATGATGTTTGTTACCGATAGGCCGGCAAACGCCCATGCGTACTGCGCAACCAGGTTTCCGAGGCCGAGGAAAATGCCGCCGGCCATGGCGAAGACGACTGAAGGCCAGTTATCACGCATCTGCCATCACATTGCTGTTAGGAAAGAGTTTGCAGAGCAGGGTCAAGCTCGGCAGCATCTCACGCCCATATCCATTTGGAGAAACTCACATGCCTTAACTTGTAGTACAATCTTTTGATCTCAGAAAGCAAAAATAAAAGGTTACGCTGGCAAAAAAGTAATATCGCTCTCACTATTTGTCTTCAAATTCTGAGAGAAACGGAGGACAGACCAGCTATTACCTGGGTGAGCTGCGTGAAGAAGCTTGGCATGTCAGGCTTGTTCCCCCGGCCTGACCAAGCACCGCGGCCAGCACGGCGGCGGCGAGGAGGTTGGTGACAGAGTAGTCGAGGTAAGTATGCTGCGGCAGCCGGCCTCTGCGCTCGAGCAGCGTCAGGAGAGCCGGCCATGTGCCAAGGAAGAAGAGGGACACCAGCATCAGCGCCATGGCTCCGCCTCTATCCTCGACGACCAGCATCTCGCCGGGCGGCAACCGCGACAGCGACAGCGTCCTCTTTCCTGGACGTCAGATTTCAGGCCGGATCTGGCATCAGCCAGCTCTCAAGCAGCATGTTGACCTTGTTTGCAAGATTTTGCCCAGCTCTCAGTCTCAGGCACGTTGACCTTGTAAACTCACGTCATGTCAAGGGCAATACATAAGAGTTTTTTTTTTTTTTTTTTTTTTTTTTTTTTTTTGCGGGTTCAATACATAAGAGGTTGTGAAGTTGGGGTGTGTTCGTTTCTTTTAGAGCCTTGCATTTAGATAGGTAAGCACAAATGGGGGTCTAAAAATAAAGGTATCTAAAATTTAGAGGGTGCGTTGGTTTACCCCTTAAAAAACCTCTAAAACTGTAGAAAATGACATTTTTACCCTCTGATGCATCATGCACATGTTATACCCCAACATCTGCGCGACGGCGCCGCCTCTGTCCTCGACGACCAGCATCTCGCCCGGCGGCAACCGTGACAGCGACAGCGTCCTCTTTCCTGGACGTCAGATTTCAGGCCGGATCTGGCATCAGCCAGCTCTCGAGCAGCATGTTGACCTTGTTTGCAAGATCTTGCCCAGCTCTCAGCCACATTGACATTGTAATCTCACGGCATGCTAAGGGCATATATAAGAGGTGATGAAGTTTACTGTTGTTGGATAGAAAAATCTCTTTTGTGTTCTTGAGATCTGCCTCTGATCTTCAACATGTAGAACATAATCAAGTAATATGTTCAAACAATTGTATATAGACGAGACGTAAGGTTCATATTATTTTATTCGCATCTCCACGAGACGGGAGCACAGCAACCCGAGCAAGAAGTGGTACCAGAGTCCGAGTAAAAAAGAAAAAAGGTTTTTTTACAGGCATCCATATGTAATAGGAAGATGGTGATTTTGAGGTCATGTCAATACAATCTAACCTGTTTGTCTAAAAACATTTATAGATATCCAGATTTTAATTCTTCTTATCTTCAATCTTACCCAGCTGTTGAGCTGTACACCCCGCTCTCTGTCTGTGGAGAAGTCTAATGAAGTCCGCATGCAAGGGAGTAAAATTTTTGGGTAGTTTTCTGGCCCAAAATAATTGCATTATTTTTCTCAACTAATGACCATTAGTTGAAGGGTAGTTTAGTAATTTCACTAAAAATTAATATTTTTTATTCATACTAATTTATGTTAAATACATTAAAACTTGACGAGAATTATAATGACGATGATTAATAATATTTAAAATAAATATTTTATAACAAATTCATGTTAAAATTGACTACCTTATTAGTTGTGATGAACTTTTGTATTATAAACATATTATTTTAACAATATTACCCTTACTAATGGTCATTAGTTGCTAAGTTTTAAAATTTAATCTACACCGTTCGATCCAACTAATAGCCATTAGTTGTGAAAAAATAATGGTCATTATTTTGGACTAGAAAACTCCTAAAATTGTTTTGGTGAAAAATCAGAAAAATAAGGACTCGACGTCTCATTTAATTGATTCAGCTATGTCTTGGCATAAAGCTTTATGCATGCCAACTCTGTTTTGTTTCTGTCAACAGTTTTTTCTTTTTGGATCTAGCTCCCGTAGCTTAAGTCATCATATTATTTATTGCATCAAATTGCTAATATATAGAGGACAAAGGTACATATGGACTGATTAACTTCTAAAACTGCCTTGATGCTATATATACTTGGCCTTGGTGCCGACCTCAAAAGAGAAACACATACCGTCCATCATAAGGACATAGCACCCATGGTTTTCCTCACTAGTGAACTTGAGCAGGCTTGGGAGGTACTGGGAAAAATATGTGGGCCTCGACCCGTTGAACACCTTCAGGAACTGGCCTGCTTGAAGCTGATGAAATACATGGGTTTCAACTAGGTGCGTCTTGCATGACATGCATGTCGGCTCCTAGAGGAGAATGAGTTATTTGCTGCACACTGCAGTCTGCAGGGTGGACACCGAGATCCACAGGGTAGTGTGTCAACTGTCAACTAAGCTCATCCGCTGCACCGGCGTCACCATCACCAGGAACATTGTGATGGGCCGGCTCCGGAAGCTTGTAGCCATTGTATATGGAGCAATCCCGTTGCCGTTGTCATCCTAGGTTGACCAATTAAAGGAAGACCTTACCAACTCCTAAAGCAGCATGTTGACATTGTTTAGCTGTGACCATGCACATAAGTATGTTACGGACGTCATTTGTAGCTGTGACGTGGTAGTTTGTGTGATTACATAGAACAATGTTTTGCGTTCTTGAGAACTGCACAAAGTCTCCACAATATAGACGGCAAATGAATAATGTATTAAAACATTAGGACCCCAAATGTACAGCAAATGTCAGTCTCAATGTTTAAGGTTATGAATCCAGTTAGGATCCAACGAAAAGCATAACATGTTAATAATATATCAATATAATTACTGCTTTGTGGCAAATCAAAATATACTGAAGTACATGCAATGTATAAGAGAGTAAATCAATAGTCTCAGTTTCTTTCATATTATGGATTCATCATAGCGCAGCTCTGTCTTCTCGTAACAGAGTTAAAACTCCTGTAATTGTTTGATACACATGTGTGTAGAGAACACCCCTATACAAGTTAATAAAACACAGTTTTTATGAACGTTAATATCATTAATATTACATGGCAAATCTAAATACTTATATTGTACTGCTAAGGGTTGGCTATTGTACAATTATGAGACATACGTCAAGTTCCATACACCGACCACGTTACTACAAAATCTTGGGTAACTACTTCAACATGTACGAAACTTTTTAGGGTTATAAAAGCATACCTGGAACATCTTAGACTCTCCAGCTTTTAGTGAAAAAAATATTGTTGGCGCGGCACAAGTTTGAGTGTGAAACACAAGAAAATGGATTGCAAAATACGGTTTAGAGAACAGTTTTGAAATTAGATACATATAAGAAGTAAAATTGTAGGGATTGGAGGTGTTGGAAAAAGAAAATAAGGCAAGGTCTTTGTAAGATGCTCATTTGCAGGGAGCTATGAACTGAATATGGGTTTGGAACACCTGTGATTGGCTGAATCAGCACGACATCTTGAGGGAGGGAATTAGTACTCGATAAGGAAGTTGCAGATGCAGAACAGACTATTAAAGTTATGTGGATATTTAGATGGTATATAACTTCTTGAATTATATCTTTGCCAAGGTTATATTCTATGGCAAAAATTAGTTGGATATTATATTAAAAATTTGCAGTTCATCTTTACAATGCAAGGAAGTTTTCTAGGAGTAGATTTCATATTTGAGAGAAAAAGAAGCTATTCATCTTCTAGAATGCTTCAATCCATTATTCTTTTTGAAACATGACCAAAGTTTTGGTTGCAACAACATGACGAGAACAAATTAGTTCTTTGAAGAAAAATCAAAGGTAATTCCAAACTTTTGTTGTTCAAACCTGAAATTTACGAATCATATTCAAGTTTTTTGTGTAGCTGGTTGAGGATGTGCAATGAATCTGTCATGCAAGTTGGAATGTATACATCCATATTCAAATCTTGATATCTTTATGTGGACTGTGATTGTATGTGCGGCGACATTTTGTTTAGGATCCCTTTGGTTTGGCTTTTTAGGTGCTTTGGTTTCCTGAAAAAGCTCAAATGAAAACCGAAAGGTCGAGCTTCCTCTTAGGTGCTTTGAAAAACCTGTTTTTTGTGTAGTTCATTTTCCATAGAAGGGAAGGAAGGGCCTTGCTGTGGATTGGTAAGTTCACAAAATTAACCCACTGCCACTGGTTATGTGCCATAGTTCACTTATTTTTCACAACCTGGTGCGACATAAACAGCGGCCAAACTCCACATCGGTGGCTCCCGATGCCCCCTGCCCACCTTTCCAGCCTCCCCTGTGGCAGCCCCTCCTCCGTATATCCAAGTCATCTCGAGCTGGGTGGCGGCCATCCCCTTGGCTGTTGGAGCCGTGTGCACTGCCCAGCTTTCCGGACCATGTAGGCTGGAACTGAGCTCGCTGAGCTATAATGCCGGGGGCCGGGGCTGAGCCACGCCCGTGCTCGAGCACACCTAGGTACACATCCTCAATCATATCGCATGACCACATGGTGTTCTTCACCATAGCAGCATGTGTTCTCTCTGACCACTTCCTAATCGATGTCTGGAATGGATGCACCATATAACTCGAAGATCTGATTACCCACTTCCCACACACCACCCCCGCTTAGTGCCAATTAAGGTCGCACAGGTCATCAATGGCGATTGGAATTGAAGGGAACAAGGGGACCTTAAAAGAAACTCTTGTAAAATCTTGTAACTAATCATATTATTTTTGTGTCTTCACAATTTTATATAGAAGCACCAAAACTTATGAGAATTTAAGTTTTTTCACAATTGCATCTCACAACAGTTTTTCAATCAAAGGACTTTCAACTTTCTCACAATTGAGTTTTAACAATATCTTTCTTTTTTCAAAATTCATTGTCGGGCAACAGGGTACAATTGATTTTATTTAAAATTAGAAAATTATTAATCTACATAGTTAACTTGGTTAAGTTATCTTTTCTCTTCAAAGCGCCATGGAAGGTAAATCACAATCCTTGACCCGAAATAAGAAAAGTGCCAAGGTTAAGGTACTCAAAAAACATAGAAAGGGTGCAAGATGAAAGGAATATTCTGGAATAGCAGAGGTCTTAGTGACTTGGCTAAATTTAGGTTTTTATCGGATATTACTAGAGAACAGAAGCTAGATTTCATTGCTCTTCTAGAAACCGGTAAGAAAGATTTCGACCAGAGCACCCTAAATAACATTTGTGCCGGTCACGATTTTCTTTGGCATTGGACTGAACCGCATGGTAGGTCGGGTGGTATTCTACTCGGAATTAATTTGGCAACGTTTGATATAGGAAGCATAGAGGAAGGGGATTTCTATGTGAAGTTCCATCTTCAAAATAAGGATGATGGGTTCCAGTGGATTTTGGTGGCAGTCTATGGGGCTGCACAAGCCGAATTCAAAGAAACCTTTCTCACCGAGCTAGTACAAACTTGTGCAAAGGAGAATTTGCCCTTACTTGTGGGTGGTGATTTTAATATCATCCGTAACCCACAAGAAAAGAACAATGACAATTACAACGATAGATGGCCATTCCTCTTCAATGCTGTCATAGATAGCTTAGATTTGAGGGAACTAGAGCTATCTAATCGGAAATTCACTTGGGCAAACTCGAGACAAACCCCTACATATGAGACTCTCGACCGACTACTAGTTAGCACGGAATGGGAGTCTAAATTTCCGCTGTCCACGATACAAGCGTTGAATAGGGATATCTCTGATCATACCCCGTTATTGTTGAACACCGGAAACGGTACACACTCCCAGGAACCAACCGCCGTTCAAGTTTGAACTTGGCTGGCTGCTACGCGAGGGTTTTTCAGAACTAGTGGCACAAGTTTGGAATAGCGAGCATAGAGGAGACACTCCTCTAAAAAATGGCAATTCAAAATCCAACGTCTTCGACAATTCCTTCGAGGATGGGCAAAAAACACTAGTGGTGCCTACAAGAAGGAGAAAAAGGAAATCATCAGTAAAGCGGATGCACTCGATAAGAAGGTTGAAACACAACCTCTTAGTGCTTCTGAAATTGACTTAAAAAATTGTCTCAATCAACGGCTTGTTCAACTGCTACGGGAAGAGGAATTGAAATGGTATCAACGAGCCAAAACAACTAAGTTGTTAAAAGGCGATTGCAATACCAAATATTTCCAGCTCGTGGCAAGTGGGAAACATAGGAAAACAAGAATCTTCCAACTAGAACAAGAAGAGGGCCTCATAGAGGGTGATGATAATTTAAAGCGTTACATCACCAACTATTACAAAGGTCTCTTTAGGGCACCGGACCGAAACAATTTCACTATGTTGGAGTCGGTTAGAGAAGACATACCCCAAGTAACCGAAGTAGAGAATCAGACCCTCACCTCTCCTTTTACGGAGATGGAGGTTAGAGTGGCCATTTTTCAAATGGCTCACAATAAAGCCCCAGGTCCGGATGGCTTTCCCGCAGAATTTTATCAAGCGTTTTGGAACGTTATTAAAAAGGACCTTATGGCCCTTTTTGAAGAATTCCATAGGGGCGATCTACCACTGTTTACGCTTAATTTTGGGGTTATTACCTTGTTGCCAAAGCAACAAGAAGCTAAACAAATACAACAATTTTGGCCAATTTGTTTGTTAAATGTAGGCTTCAAAATTTTCACTAAAGTGATGACCAACCGAGTGGCTCTAGTAGCTCAAAACGGTCATAAAACCGTCCCAAACGGCCTTTATGTCGGGTAGGTACATCATGGAAGGCGTAGTTATTCTACACGAAACCATACATGAGATGCATAGGAAGAAACTCGATGGGGTAGTTTTGAAACTTGATTTCGAAAAAGCATATGACAAGGTTAACTAGTCCTTCCTTCAACAATCCTTACGGATGAAGGGATTCTCGCATCGATGGTGCAAATGGATCGACCAAATTGTCAAAGGGGGCAGCGTAGCAATCAAAGTAAATGATGACATTGGTCATTATTTCCAGACAAAGAAGGGATTGAGACAGGGAGATCCCCTATCTACTCTTCTTTTTAATTTAGTAGCTGATATGCTTGCAATCCTCATCGAAAGGGCCAAGGACAATGGAGAATTTAGGGGCGTAGTTCCACACTTGGTGGAAGGAGGCCTCTCCGTACTCCAATATGCGGACGATACAATTTTATTTATGGAACATGATTTTATCCAAGCCAAAAATCTCAAACTAGTGTTGAGTACTTTTGAGCAATTGTCGGGGTTGAAAATTAATTTCCATAAGAGTGAGTTGTATTGCTATGGAAAGGCCAAGGAACACGAGCTCGAGTATGCACAACTTTTTGGGTGCAAAAATGGGGTAACCCCATTTCGATACTTGGGCATTCCTATGCACACTCGGAAACTATCCAACAGCGATTGGATCATGATTGAAGAAAAATCCAGAAAAAGCTTAGTAGCTGGAAAGGAAAATTACTCTCGGTTGGGGGAAGATTAGTTCTAATAAACTCTGTCCTCACAAGTCTAGCAATGTATATGCTATCCTTTTTCGAAATACCTAAAGGGGTTCTTCAGAAACTGGATTACTACAGGTCTAGATTCTTTTGGCAGTGTGATGAACACAAAAAATAAAATATAGGCTTTCTAAGTGGAGCGTTTTATGCATGCCAAAAGATTGTGGAGGATTGGGCATCAAAAACCTGGAGATCCAAAACAAGTGTCTATTAAGCAAATGGCTTTTTAAATTAATCAATGAGGATGGGGTTTGGCAAAACCTTCTAAGAAGGAAATACTTGCCAAATAAAACATTAACACAATGCAAATCCAAACCCGGGGACTCACACTTCTGGGCAGGACTTATGAAGGTCAAGGACCAGTTTTTGCAGTGTGGACATTTCCGGATACAGAATGGCGCCAACATTAGATTTTGGGAGGACACTTGGATAGGAGATAAGCCACTACAATTGGTTTATCCTAATCTCTACAACATCGTAAGACAAAAAGATGCAACGGTTGCACATGTTTTCAGCAGCACACCATTAAATGTATCTTTTAGAAGGGGGCTGGTCCAAGAAAATCTCGCATCATGGCACAACTTAGTTGCAAGGGTTCTCTTAACGAGGCTCTCCAATGCTAAAGATGTGTTTATTTGGGACCTACATAAGAGCGGGGTTTTTACCACACAATCTATGTATGAGTCCATAATGAGAGAAACCATTGTCCCCCAAAATTGTCTCATTTGGAAAATGAAGGTACCGCTGAAAATTAAAATTTTCTTATGGTTCCTTAAAAAGGGGGTTACTTTAACCAAAGATAATCTAGCAAAACGAAATTGGAAAGGGGATCTGACTTGTTGTGCTTGTACTTCGTTAGAAACAATACAACATCTTTTCTTTGATTGTCACTTTGCTAGGTCAATTTGGAACTCAATTCATATCACGTTTGGAATTCAACCTCCACTTAGTATCTCAAATATTGGGGCATGGCTTAATGGCTTTGATCCAAAACTTAGGGATCAGATTTTGGTGGGTGTAGCCGCTACTTGTTGGGCCATTTGGTTGAATAGAAATGATATTGTGTTCAACAAATAAAAAAATAATACTTTCTTGCAGGTTGTCTTCCGGGCCACACACCGGATCCGCACATGGTCGCTGCTGCATAAGAAAGAAGAAGCAAGGCAAAACCTCAAGAACGCATGTCGAAGGTGGGAGACATTGATGATGGAGGTGTTTGCCAGATTTGGCTGGAAGTTCTCAAATAGAATTACTGCGTAGAAGTGGTTTATTTGATGTATTTTAATCTCTTGTACTTTGTTCATTTGATACTCTTGTGGACGATGTAGAGCCTAAGTGCTCAACTATTATAAGTGAACGGCTGTGTGCACCTTCTTTGAAGGGGCAGAAGCTGGAACAAGGTTCCATTATCTAAAAAAAAGCAATTTGCTGTGTCATCCTGCCCGAGCATTTAGTATACTGGCATATTTATTTACTGGAGTCAATTGCTGATAATAGAGGACAAAGCTGCCCATATACAAACCCAAAAGTGCTTGGTCATATATACCTGGTGCGGAAAGCTAAAGAGAAACATATATCCATCGTCATCAGGGATTAGCACACTTGGTTTTCTTCACAACTGAATCTGAATGGGCTAAGGAGGCACCAGGAACCTAAACATGAAGTGGCTTGACCCACCGAATGGCACGAAGTGCACCTGAAAACTGCTGTGAAATTTGTTTACGTGACCACAACCAAGATGTGGCTTGTTAGCTCGTTGTGCAGAAAGACACCCTGGAGATTGTAGTGATACTCTCTGTCTAGCTTCTCCACTGCCTATCATGCGTTCTCTCCCCGGCCAGCCTAAACGCAGCGGCAAGAACCAGGGAAGCTACCATATTAAGGATCTGAATCTGTAAACCATGTCAAAGTTGCAGCTAACGAAGCTGCCATCTCAAGGATCTGTAAACCATGTGGAAGCTGCCATCCTAACAAAGTCCTTTACCGAAATTGATCCATGGCACAAGTTATTTGATTGATAAATTCTACAATCCTCTTGGGATATGGACAAGACCTATCGCTTCAGGCATGTTACAATGAAGTGATGATGGTAGAAAGAGTGAAGGTCGTAAAGGCAATATTGTAAAGTAATGTAGACTATAAAAGACAGATCTTGAAGGCCTGGGTGGGTGGATGATGGAGTGCAGTTGTTTCCGTTCACGAGGGGTTGACCAGCTATATGGACAGAAACATTAAATCTATGGCATTCGATAACAGAAGCATTGAGATACTGAGAAAAAATTTGCAGGCTATCAATGAAAAGGAACATACATGACAGTAGATTAGTTCTCAAATCATGAAGAGATCTCATAACGTAGAATGAAGAGAGGATAGAAATACTTCAGAGATGCAAGGTGTGAATATGCATGTAGCGGAATTGTGTTTGATACGGCACTTCAACTTATTAGTTGTCCTAGACACACATCAAAGATTTGTCTCATTCTCTTCATTAATTTTTTTTTCTAATACTCTTATGTAGCTGCCGCGAATGGTTTTTGCTTACATATATATCTGATGCATCTCAGAATATCTAGTTTTAAGTAGATGAAAGTTGGGTTGTGAAACACATAGAGTATATATGAAATACAGGCGTGATTGGTTTCCTGCCTGACGGGAGAAGCAGGCCCTCCCGATGCAACTGATCGATGTTTGGATGCCTGCAGATGCCATGCAGCCTTCAGCCTGACTCCCGAGATACCGAAGTTTTGCTCCTTTCCCCGGAGCCTAACTCGCCATATGCAAGCACCCATGCAATTGCAGTGGGACAGAGACAAGTGATGCAGGCAGTAAGATAACCATTCAATCTCCTTGCACATCTTACCCGTGTACAAGCAAGAAATCAACCACCACCACTTCGCATGTACTGAACGTGGCTACAGAGAGCCTGACTCGATCGCTCTGTGTGAGACAGGCTCGGTTCATACGCAAACCAATTATGCCCACAATCTTAGAAAGGTCGTATCCTGTTAGATATTGAACTTTTAGGGATTCGAGGTATTGGAAAAGACAATAAGAGAAACATTTTGAATATGCTTGTTCGTAGGGTGCCAAGAAATTAACGTGGATTAGACACCCAATAGTGAACCGGATCAATTAGGCATCTTAAGGGCGTGAATCTCCAAATGATGTCAAATTTGCATTTAGAAAACTAAACTACTCTTTAATTCTCCAATTCCAAAGTTCTATGAGAAGTTAAAAGTAAGGTGATGGTGGACTATATATCTAGTCTTATAGAAACTGCATAATCTTTAGCAATAACACCATAAATCTAGATAACATGGAAAAAATATCACTCATGGAAGAGTTCTACTTGGTTTTTCTTGAAGCCATCCAATAAGTTATTGTATCTCTATTAGTTTCTCTCAAGGCCCACATCCATGTAAACTACTTTATACATAAACCTTTTTTGAAAGTTTGAAATATTGTGAGGTTGTTAATGGCACAGAAATTCAGTGTGCAGGCAGCTGACCTGTATTAATTTCATCCCAAAATAAATCCAAGAGTCCAATTGATATAGATTATTTGATTGAGTTATCTATTTAATAAAGCTTTACATTCTGCACCTTTTTACTATTTATTCTATTCAAATAGTTTTTCTGCATCCTGCATGAGTTAGGTTGTCTCTTCAATTAAATATACAACCAGAACTTGAGCACATTAATAATAACACCTTATGTTAGAAAGTATGTATTTGTGCAATATTCTGAGTCTGGTGGGTATGGAATACATAGTCAGTAGGCCTTTACGGTGCATTACATCCAGAACTTGTGAGAAATAAAAAATACCTCAGCGGGGTATAACTAGCAGTAGTATGTACTGCAGAGCTGCTATTAATGTTTTATGCAGCCTGGTGGATATGATATGAATGAAGTGAACGGGACAGGGCGGCTGTCATAAGATAGAAGTGCTTTGGTAGTATATACTTTGTACAAAATGCTGCACAAAAGAACATACTCTCAATCATTAGGAACTAGCGAGCTGGCCCGCGCAAATTGCGCGGCTAGACATGCTATAACTTATATTATATATTTTTATTATAAACTTCAAATAAACTCTATAAATTATTTGCCTCGTGTGCCTTCTCAAGCGGACTATAGATGTAATTGTTCTTTTTCTTATCTTACAACCGACAGGGCAACATCAAATTTTCTCAAGTAATGTAAGTTTGCCAAAACATTGGATATGATTGTTCACCACATCAGGACACATCGCAAATATATCGATCGTTTGCTGCTTGTTGTTATTCCTAGTTTAACTTCCCTTGCATATCGTTGGCCATGTAGATTGCCATGCTCACCAGTCACAACCTCTGGAAAATGATCCGATGTCGATTGCATGGCTCTAGGATCACTCATTATTTTCATGTTGACCGAGTCATGAATATTCTTGCTTCCTAATTGTAGAGCTCCTCAGGGATGCCGCCGACCCACTATGATGTTCTATGTGATGCCTGAACCAATGGATGTTCCATGGCATGTGCACTTGTATGCTATATCTCCTTATGCATCAGCCCGCCTTACGTATTTGATCTATTCTAGAAAAAATATTTTACTGGCTCTCTTGGTTTTTGATTGAAAGGAAATTATCCTTTTTGTTGCAACTAAGTTAAAGAGGCTTCCTACGTACTCAACGTAAAACACCATATTCCCTAACTTATTAGGAAACGTCAGGTATATACTTACCAAAAGAAGAGTTTGTATTGACTGCCTCATGTATTTATTCCAGCCTTTGTATTCTTGACAACCCTTTCTTAATATTCTACTCTTCTTATATAAATGGTTACCATATTTATTCATTTTGTTCTCAATCCTAATTAAATATGTATTTGACATGGACTCGATGTTTAATCTAGACCGTTTGACATGGACTCTATGTTTTCATTAATCTAGACCGTTGGATTTTCATAAAAACCAATCGTGTAAAGTTTTTCTTTTTTCAATTAACGTGGTAATTTAGTGCCCTAGAGAGCAATTAAAACATGGTGGATCCTTTTAACCTTCTAATATAAACGTTTAATTCATTGTTTGTCATGAGGAAGCTCATGTCAGGGCAATGAGGTCTTTGTGGGTACACAATAATCTAGATGGCATCATGCTCCTCGTTGCAGATTGAGCAACATCATGCACATTCTGCTTCTCGCCTACAAATGGAGTTCCATTCTCCGAGAAACCAGAATTGTCTCAGCCTTGTAGTTGTAGTCATCTAGATAAAACGGTAAAACCTGCGGCTTTCTTGGTATCTACAATGGTAGTGGTAGGTTACGATGATTTGGATCTCTTATATTTTCTTATTTCCAAAAACTACTCCATGTTGATGACTTTGGTAAAAACTTATGTACTAAAATAGAAGGAATCTCAATGCTTTCACAATTAATGCTCTGCACAATTAATGCTGTTGCAATCCGATTCTAAATATATTTGATATGGTCGTTGTTCCAGGCCGTACCTTTAGACTACTTTTTTTGTTTTTTTCTAGTCCGAATTTCCATGGTACTATTTGTTTTGGATTATTCTTGCTTCAATCTCAACCATCAGATCTTCATAAAAATCAACGGTTAATATCTTCTCTTTTTTTAGATTAATGTGGGAATTTCGAGGTCTTGAGAACAAACGTGGTGGCGCCTTTTAACCTTCTAATATAAAGATAATAGATTAGCATTTGTTTTCCTTTCCTCACAACTGAATCTGAATATGTTTAGGAGGCATCAGGAACCTAAAAATGGAGCAGTTTCAACCTCTGATGAATCACAAGAGGCATACTTGGAAACTGCCATGCAATGGGTTCTCTGTGACCTGAAACGGCAGGAGATCATCGGGCTCAGCTGCCTGCATTGTTGCGTCATTGAACAGAGTTTGACCTTCCCAGGCCTCAGCAACGCTCCTTCTCTTAGTTTTCTAGTTCCTGATACAGCATTGATCATTGGTATTGCTGGCCAGTATCAACTGCTCGTGCAAGAACTCTCTCCCATCGATCTGCATGTAATCCAGCAAAGGTGGTGGCTAGCAGTTTGCTAGTTAATTTTATTCATTTTCTTCCACTGCAAAACTTCTCTAAAGAATGGACCAATAAAGAATTTTCTAGGTAGGAAGCCATTATTTGGGTGAAAAATCGAATAATAGCTTATTTATGCTTCATTCAGTGTTACGGAAACTTGATTTATTCATTTGTTTATACTGATCCAGTCAAGTCTTTATTTATTTATGCTTTATTTATACAGTAACTGGTTAATACTTTATTTATATCTTATTCGGTGCTTGAGAGCTTCTCGCCACACGGTGATGGGCTGACGAAAAGTGCGTGCTTCCAGGATGTCAGATTTCAGGCTCGATCTTGCAACATCCAGCTCTCAACCACCTTGTTTGGAAGCTCTTTCCCTGCTCTGAAGCACGTTGACCTTGTTTACTAGCGTCATGTCCGATGCTGAAGTAGTGATGAAGTGGACAAGTAGTAGACTGGTTGGATAGAAGAATCTATTGTGTTTTTGAGATCTGCCTCAGATCTCCAGCAAGTAGAACACGTGACCAGATATTATATTGAAATAATATGGTAGTTTCAGTTTTATTTTAAAATTATTGATTTTTTAAATTTTAGATTGCTGATCCATCATGACATATGCCTCCGTAGCAGAGATTCATGCTCTTCTCATTTCTTGACATATGCTTTTTTTTTCAGTAGCTGATAAGAATTTTTTGATTGAATCAACACAAGTCACATGTCACCTTTTATTTTCCTGACCCAAAAGCTGTAACTCCATTTATTTCTTTGTTCGCCATTTGGTAGCATTGGTAGTATATATTCGTTCAAATGCTAAGAAAAGTTGAATGAAAAGGCAAGCAAGGAAATTCTCTCGAGGTAGAGTATGTAGGTGGAATCTTTGTGCTTGATTTATTTCCTACCAAAGACTGAATTTTAGATTGTTGTATCACATATGCCTCCGTAGCAGAGATTCATGCTCTTTTCATTTCTTTTTTTCGCGAACGCACCTGGGTGCGTGTTTCATTAAGAGGGCTCTTTTCATTTCTTGATATATGCTTTTTTTTCAGTAGCTGATAAGAATTTTTTGATTGAATCAACGCAAGTCACACGTCACAAGTTATTTTCTTGAGCCAAATGCTCTAACTCCATTTATTTCATTGCTCGCCGCCATTTGGTAGCATTGGTAGTATATATTTGTTCAAATGCTAAGGAGAGTTGAATGAAAAGGCAACCAAAGGAAATTAGCTTGGGGTAGAGTTTGTAGGTGGAATCTTTGTGCTTGATTTATTTCCTAGCTACCATAGCCTGAAATCGATTTGCATAGACAGAACACTTGTCTGCTCCGACAGTCTATCACTATTGCATACATTTCGGTTTGTGAGGCATTGGGAGTAGATTATGCTAGTATTGTTCAGGCATAAGTGCTGTGAGTTATCATGAAACTACCGATTACCCTCTGGAGTCGAGTAGTTCAAACTATATCGTGCAGGTCAGAACTTACAGAAGATGGAATTTCGTTAATCTTGCCATCAAGTTTTTATTTTCAGGCAGGGTTAGGTTCATATTTTGTGGAAAACAGGGGAAAACCGAGAATTAAAATTGATTGGACGATGCATTCCCTTCCTTCTAATCTCTTAACACAAATCATAATTTTTAAATATATCACAATTAACTTAAACTGGAACTAAAACATGAATTAATGATTCGTAATCATGCATTAGTGAATCCTAATCGTGCCTAGGAATCAAACAGAGGTAGTTAAGAAAGGCTACCGATACCAAATGTTAGAACTTTATAAATCTCCATAATCATTAAAGTAAAATATGAACACAAGATCTTGATCCATTCTCTGATTGGACCATCTAGACTTAGATCAGGAACTTGAACTCACCATTGTTTTGGACGAAGCCATTCCCTGCTTAATGCAGGCGTGGTAGCAGATCCGGCAGTGATCTCCTCCGAAGTCCGGCAATGGTCCACGTCGTCCCTGCAGAGGTTGGCGGCGGCAGGCTTTCACTTCGTTTAACAGCACCGTGATGATTGAGATTAGGGTTTAGGGCTAATCAAAACTTGTCTTAATCATCAGACTAATCTGAGGTGATCGTCCCTGCTGTCTATGCGTGCTGTCACATAGAAGGGCCGCAACCAGTAGGGTTAGTTGCGCCTCTGACCAGGACACTATTAGCGACATAATTAGCCGGTAATTAGCTTTATTAAGAAAATAATAATTCACCCATTCCATAATAACCGTCGTGACGTTGGACCCGACGGTCACATTCCAACACAGATATCGTGCTCCATGTACAGGACACCATCTTTTTTTTTTGCGAGAGGTACAGGACACCATCTGCGAGTGCAGCGACACAAATGGCACTATGGCAGTAGCGGCGCGGGACGGCGTGGAAGGTATTGGAAGTCAGGTGCGTTCGTAACTTACACTGCTGATATTGATTATTTAATAATTTCTATAACTACTTTTACACGGTGCTGGTAGTAGAAAACTGTTCCTTCATAACCGCTGCGGGTGTCAGCGGTGGATGGTGGAATAATAGATGAGGGTATATATATATATAGGTGGATGGCCGAGCATTACAATTGCGGATTGCATTGACACCCACGTCGAGGAACTGACAATCGGGATAGTATAGAGAATCTCTTCATTCAAACATACAACATATGTATGCAATATTTTGAGTCTGGTGCGTTTGGTATAGAATATTAATAGATAGGATTAATGTTTTATATCTAGCCTGGAGGGTATGGCATTATTAAATTAAGTACACGGGAGAGTTCCAAGCCCGAGTCCGATCTTAGACAGACGTAATATTCCATAAGTGTTATAGTGTATTTGTTGGAGAATGTTGTAGAAAAAACACATACTGTGAACTCGATCATCTCTGATTACTTAAGTATCATGCATAGTTTTCCTTTCCTCACAGCTGAATCTGAATAGGATTAGGAGGCATGGGGAACGTGGAAATGACACCATTTGACCCTCTGCACTACACGAAACGTACCTGGAGACTGTCATGGAATCAGTTCGCCGACACCTGACATTGAAGGGGTTCGGCAATCTGGCTGCCTTGTCGGATAATCAGGCAGAACCGCTAATCTGCAAGATCCAATTGTGCCTTGTCTCTATTCACTGGCTCCCTGGTGCGGCGCTGCCACCACAGATTCTGACATCGGCATTACCGGCCAGTCGCCGCCTTTGCACAGCACCCTCGCCGAGCTCCTGTAATCCACCGGATCCGGCTTGAGTGGCTCGGCTACCAAGGTGTTGCAACTCATTCCAGACCTACTCCACCCCAAGCTCATCTGCTAGATATGCTTCTATAAACTATTGTTTTCATGACTTGACTAAAAAATAATGCAGCAGTGAGAACATAATGGTTCCCAGAAGATCAATCAAAGGTAATTCTAATTTTTCTTTGTGGAAACCTACACTTCTTAACATAAAAAAGTTTCTAGGTGATGCTTGTTCAGAAAGTATACCATCATGTTGATTCGTTTGTGGAAGCTGAAAAATATATAAATACATCCAGCACTAATGTTTGAATGTTTCAGTATGTTTAGTTCAATAATGTTTCCAGCAGTTCGTACCCTCTCTTGGTGCTCTAAGCATAGCAGAGTAATGGAGCGCCCATGCAGTATGATTGATTTCATTAGAAACGAAAAACAGGAAGAGTCAAATCCATGTGTTTATTTGACTCAGTTATCTGTTGAATAAAGCTTCAGTGTCTGTAACGTTATTTCTTCAGACAGTTTTTCTGGATCGCCATGCCCGAGTAGCTGATGCTTGCATATATGTATTTGTTGGATTCAATTGCTGACATACAAAGGACAAATATGAGCATGTATATGTACTAACCCATAAGTTCTCGGTGCTATATATACATGATGTGAACGATAAAGAGGAACATACACCCTCCATCATCAGGACATATTAGCATCCACGATTTTGCTCACAACTGCATGTGAATAGGCTTAAGAGGCATCAGGAATCTGAAAAGCGAGCAAGCCTACCCGGTGAACCTCATGAAGACCACCTGAAATTGAGACATGGCCTGACAAGGAAGGGGTTCAGTGAGACGTGGGATTCGTTGGATCACAAATGAGAATCGAAAACCTGTGGGCTACAGTGAGGATTTGTCTATCAGTCTCCTAGTACTGCAGCTCATTCAAGAGCTTGCACATCATCCACATTGAGGTCCTTGGGCAGGCTTGACAGGTTCCCCTCATAGGTTGTTCACAACTGTTGTAGCATCGGTTCACATTGATCTGGGATCCAAGGGTTACGACTTGTTTGACCAACAGAGTGAATAGATCCCCTATAAGTTCCTATGATGCTTTCTATCTGGCTTCCACTGCTTCTTCATGCAATTCCATACATCAACGTCGTTAGGTAGTGGTCACGTCAATTGTGCTAGACTTAGCAGCATCCTCAATCTTTATATGATGCACACAGCATGGACAGGTCTAAACTCGCTCTGATCTCCACGTATTAATTGTTCAAGACCTATAACGGAGCAAGCTTGCTGCACCAACATTGGCGAAGCTATCGACGTCAACATGGTGACTCCCTTCGAATTCTTGTAGCCAACGCACATGTAACACTTGCATTGTGATGTAACCACATATCATCAGTGATAACATGGAAAAATCGAGCAGTTCATCCTGCGTCCATGGTCAAATGGTTGCTAAAATATAGGGAACTTTGTTCCTCCCCTTAGATATGTTTACTAAAATGATTTTGGTGTTCTACTTTAAATCTTTGTTTGATAGTACCTTGTAATTTCTGTCTTAGACAGTAGTTATCCCCACTGCTATTCCAAGCCACATAATTGTGAAATGTGCTAGATATAGGGATCTTTTAAGTTATTCATGCAGGTAGGTTTAGTGATTCATGCAAGCATTTTAGTGGTTCAAGAAGTCTGCTCTTGTGAAGCATTCCAATTGTTGTGTTTGTACATTTTTAAATGATTTGTGCTCACAGTTTTAAATACTAATATAGACATTTACATTTGTATATCGGGAGGTGTAACAGGAGAGCACTAACAGGATTATAGATATGTTGGATGAATACGATTTAGTTCTCCCTTGATTTATTATAATTAGTTGTCTACTGTGCTGTTGTTTCCGTGATCCTAATGTCTACAATCTAGTTCTTGTATGATAGTCTATGTACTTTTGCAATTGATTTCACTACAGCACTGGTAGGTAATTTTCTGTTCGTCAACATCTGCATAGGTTGTTAGTTGGAAAATGTCTTTCACCGTGGATTGAAAGAGGAGATCTAGGCAAATCATTGTTTGAACTAGAGTGCTTCTCAGCTGGCTTGTCTTCTATCATTCTCGTTCTGTCTCCCTTAGACGTGATATGAAAAAATTAGGTGCACACATGTTGGCAGCATTGGGAAGAGTGGTTAAAGGGTGAAACCTGGTTGTTCCTACACATCGACGTGTGGTGTACGCGTGCACTACTACCTCATGAATCTCCCCCCCGCCCAGCGATGGAGCAAATAGAAAAGGAAACATGGGCGCAGGATGGGGACTTGGATTTCCAAAAGAGAATGGCCACCCTGAATTCTCAAGGCATGGCCGGCCATGCATTTGTAAAGTCTCTGGTTCAGTAACTACTTCCACATGCAGAAATGTTTTGGTGATATATAAAAGCATAGCCAAAACATTTTAGAATCATCAGCTTTTTGTAGCGTGTGACGAATTAGTGTGATGCAAGTTTGTTTGTGAAAAATAAAATGATGGAGTGTGAAGTACAGTTGTGTACTATTTCATACTCAACTTGTAGGGGTTGGAGGCAATGGAAAAGAAAGCATACCAAGGCTAAGAAAACAAACTCATTATTTAAGAGGGACGAATTGAATGATCTCCAGGAACTGTTAATGAGATCCAGATGGTGACATCGGAAGGGTGCGAGTCTCTTGATGAAGGCGAAGCTATTATGGACACAAAAAGTTTACTAGTTCATGAAATTGAAGAGATTTTTCAAGTCCTTCATCTGTTACCTATGTTAGTCTATTTTTGCATTAATCAATTTTCAGTTCATCTGTACCAAACATGTAATAGTTTGTTCTACATCAATAAACTATTCTTTTCATGACATCACCAAAAACCATTGAAGCAGTGAGAACATAGTGGTCTCCTGAAGAACAATCAAAGCTAATTCCAACGTTTTATTACTGAAACATGCAGTTTCTTAATACTAAAAAATGTTCTAGGTATTACATATTGAGAAAAGTGCCATGACGTTGAATCATCTGTGCAAATTGAAATATGTAAATATATCCAGCTTTGAAGTCTTGTAGTTTAACGTCAACCGTATTGGCATGCTCGAGCACATCTACATATCTTTTAAAAGTGCAACCCACTAACAGCCATGTAATGTTATTTGTCTCAACTCTCATTGTGCCACATCACCACGGAACCACAACCATCAGATTATAAAAATGCTTAGTCATCTTACCGCTCATCTTTTACATGCATATTGCATCCTGATCCTAACGCAAAGCAACCGAACATTCAGCAATTGGCACAAATTAACTCCTCTAAACGTGAAATCTACCACCAGTCGAAGCAACAGCCATGACCATCAAGCCTAGTTCAAGCGTCAGCTCCTCTGTTAATGCGACTAATCCAGGTCTAAGCTCTCTCTTTGGAAGGCACCACCTATCATTGCCAGCAGCCATACCTTGACCCACGTTGCTTCATGTTTGCACATATAGCTGCACCTACCTCTAATCCCGCCGCGCTGCCCTGTGCGCCTGTGCGCTGTGAGGCGACACACGTGAGGCAACGAGTGGCACCGGAACAACACCGGGCCAAGTCACACGGAGGTGCTTGTGCCGGCATGGATGTCCTAGTTGGTGCACCTATTGAACAATGGCGATGCGTTGTTAAGTTGAACAGGGGCAATGATTCAGACAGTGGCGCGCGCTTGTTGGCTCTGCAAGCCTTGGTAGTGTGGTGGTGTGGTTGGCGTGATACCAGGGCAACCGACTTTTGACGGTTCTGTGTTGTATATGGATCTTGCTGTCTCTAGGGTCGTGGAATTGTAACAAACTCTCTTCTATCTTAATACGAACGTGCAACGCACGATCTTAAAAATAATAATTTTTAGATCTATTACACTCAAGATTGTGAATACGTAGCTTGCTTCCCTGTTCGCACAAACAAAGGGCCCAATAAAAGGTACAATTTCCAAGCTGATTTATTTTGTATAACTTTGATTATTTTTGCTAGATTCATTTGTTAACTCGACCCATTGATCGACTTGGAATTGAAATTATTCCGCAGTTAATTGCAGCGACCAATTTTATCTGCTTGTGTGGATTGCACCAGGAGCCGGATGAGAAACATTTGCAACGTATTTTATTTAGCAGTGCATCGTCTTCTAAGATTCATCGTAAATAAGTGTTCCAAGCATTCCACAGTAAAACCTAGGGAACTCAGCTAGTTTAGTTAAATCTTGACCAGCTGCATATGGCCTGTGTTGGGGATCGAGATTCTCTGCATTAGCCCCATATGTACGTTCTCACTGCAGGGAAGGCCTTTACTGCATTAGTGAACATATGGACCATTCATCCCAAAGCCGACGACAACTCCTCTTTCTTCCTATTCCCTTCTCCAACGCGCATTCCTCTCACCACGGTGGCCAGCCCTCCATAGTCCAGCCTTCGAGTTCAAATTCATCTCATCAAGGATAATGAAGCTTCCATAACCACGGGAAAGATGCTTGCCTTGCTTTTTCAGGATTATTTAAACGAATAATTTCCATTTGCTTCTGGTTCCTTTCCTTGCGCAGACTAGAGTTCCTAGCCAAAATTCATGGTGCCCAGCACTACTACAAATCGGGTTTGTAGCAGCGTTGTACGGACTCATGTAGCAGCGTGAAAAAATGAGGCCCGCTGCTACAGTATTTTTTGTTTCTAACGACGGGTCATATAGTGACCCTCTTTAAAAATTAATTTTTAGCGACGGGTGACATTATGATCCGCAGCTAAAAATACCGCCCATTTTTAAAGGCCCACCGCTTTTTTTTTCTCGGCCCAACAAACTCTCCCACCACTGGTTGTCATATAAATAGGCACATAGGGTTCACCCACCTCCCCACTTAGCCCGCCGTCAGCAGCCGCCTCCCACCATCTCCCTCCATTCGCCTACCCTCTCTCTCTCTCTCTCTGCCGACCACCCTCCATCGGTAGGCGGCCGTCCTCCCTTCCTCCTCACCTCGACGGCGAGCAGCGTACGTGGGGACGCGAGATCCGGCCGCGCTTCCCTCCTCCCGACGATGGCGGGCCTTGGGGCGGCAACGCGCACGCGGGGGGGGGAGGGGGGTCGGATCTGACTGTGCCCCCTCCTCCCAGCGATGGCGGGCGTTCTTGCGGCGGATGCAGTGCCCCCTCTTTCGGCGACGGCGGCGATACAAGGGGGCTACGAGATCTGGTTGCCCCCTAAGGTGGCTCCGTTGGGGCAGCAGATCTGCCGCCCCTCTCTCTAGCAGTGCGGGAAGCTCGACACTCGGAGGCGGTGGCGGCGCAGAAGGGCCAGCGGGTGGCGGTAGCGGCGTGGGCTGGCCCGGGCCGCACGTGGGCTTTTTTTTATTTCCCACGGATTAGTACCGGCAGGTGGCATCACCCGCCACTACCTGGTTCTTTTTAGCAACTGATAGGAAGAAGCTCAATCCACCATGCAAGGACCGGTACCAACTTAACAGTTTGGATGACCTTGTCGCTCTTCCGTCCCATGTGCTTACGACCCGCCTGCGTGCTGCTCGTTCCACATTTGTTTCTTCCTGCTCCCCGTTGCGCACGCCTGCAATGGCCAGCAACGACTTGCGGCACATCACAGTTTCCAATGACATCGTCAGCAAGAACCAATCTTGGCTGATTTTGTCGGTTTGGTAGGGATTTGGTTTGCCTCACTTCAATCGGAGTCCACTGAAAAGAATGCAGGAGAAGAGAGGAAAACAAAACACTGCAGCTTGCAGGCCCTGATATATATATATATATATATATTGTAATATGGAAAATCAATCACAGCCATCCAATATACACGGACAGTGAGGACGGAAAGAATCCCGATCCTCTGCGGGGTAGGGTAATGAAGCCAACAGACAGTTCAACTGATCAATTTAATAATAAAAGGAGATGGACTTCTCACCACGTTGCCTAGAAAAATAGAGAAATAGGCTAGAAATTCTCACAAAAAAGCAAAACATCTGACCATTAATCCGTTTTCTAACTAATCTCAGATTAAAATCTAGCCCTTCATGTCATATGTTATGTACAAACCGGTTTATTAATATTTTCCTTCCGCAAACCCTCGTGTATCCCCCTACTGTTTTCGATGCCTCCTATCCAGGCTGCTACAGCCGCCATAGGAGAGGCACGATTGACTATGGTATGGTGGCTGCTGATCTGCACCTTAAACAACCGGCAGATCCACATTAATTACCTTCTTCAGGAAGGTATGGTATCTCTAAGCCAGAGTATGGAGCTTCGTGACTGGTCGATCTCTACGTATATATCATGTGACTATCGATCTACAGCTTCGTGACTGGCCTGCGTATACGTTGTGTGAATACCAATTCTTGGAATCTGCACAACACCACCCCCGTGAAGAGATACACCTTCCTCCAATAGTCTATTGATATTGATCAAGTCAGTGCCTTCAACTGGACATCGAACCTCATCAAAGATCAGTCCAGGTACCTGATCCGTCGTCATCTCTGCCCTTCCCGAAATTTCATGGGTTTCATTACTCTATAGATGTTGATTTCTCTCCTATCAAGTTTTCATAGCTGAAATTCCTAGCTCTCAGGTATTTTTAGATGCATGTAACTGAGATTATTAAAAATTTGTAATTATCGTTTTTTGTGACCACAACAGCATCAAAGTTGTCCAGCGTATCGAGGCCATACGTCGTCTCCAACATCGGCAGGAGTTCAATAGTCCACTGCCAAACATCCACTATTTGCATCTTCTTTGCCGCAAATAGGTACAGCTTTGTCAATCCCCTACCTTTTCTCAGTATAATAAATATTTGTTTGTTCTGATTGTCATGGAGAAGTAGTACCTTCACTACAGAGGTTTTTGGATCGGTGGTTTTTGTTTCAGATACCAAAAGCACAAACGAAGCGAATAGAGAGAAGAATTGTAAACGAAAGCACAAAACAGTGTACAAACTTAGGGATGATATGGCTATGTGTGTCGTGTCGTTGTGTTTGATATCTTTAACTTCATGCTATAAAGTTCCAAATAAAGCTAAACTAAATGGATGATGGATATGAAAGAAAGGCCATACGATGGGAAAAAACAGCAGCAAGTAATATTCCCACAATATACATTCTACCATTTCAGTACTTATTAATTTACATTTTAACCAATAACATGCATTTTAGTTGCAGTTATATCCCCAACCCACAATCCCTGACATTGATCTTGCTCGACAAGAAAGAAAAATGCCTATGACCTTCAGAGATTGATACAAGTATAGAGATCCCTAACAAGGCGGGTGACATGAAAGCATCTATATATAGGTCAGGTGAAAATTTAATCTAACGATAGCGCATACAGCCTTTTTCTGAAAAATATTTGTATATATATGGACCAAAAACGTTTGCATGTGTATTGCCACCCTATTTTTATGTGCCATAAGTACTTTTAGAGCAATAGCCTCTTGAATCCACATGTTCAATTACAAATGTCCTATCCTACAAAAAAAAAGCATTAGAAAACAAGTCATGACTATTGGTAATTTTGAACTTAGATCATTCATATTGCATTAGATTTTACAATAAATATAAAACGTCACTTAACTAGATTTTTTTGTCAATTATTGAGCAGTAGCAAAGGAACAAATTGAAAAAAAAATAAAGGACACCACCATCGCTGTTTCCTGAAGTTGATATCTCACCTGAATTGGTATATGTTTGCCAGCCAAAACTGTCAGGATTTAAATTTACAAATTATAGAGTGCTGATAACTGTAAATTTCTCATTAAGTTACAATGAAAATTGTTTTCTTGCTATAATTTCGATACACTATGCCATTCTCCATCTAACAGTGCACTGCATAACATACATGTCACAAACACTTCTTTCAAATAAAAAAGTATTCAGAGATGCTAGACAATTGTACTAAAAGAAATACCTGGTCAACAAATCTTTTATTAATAATTTCCTCAAAGCATTGTGCACACTATGCTATAAATAAAAAAATATTCAAACACCAGCCCTCCCAGCACCATCAACATGGTTCTAAGAACATAAATGTAGTAGAACAATGCTACGCACAACAGACATCCAAGGGGAATCATAGCACTTGAGAGATGGACCAAATACATACATAGTGTCTAGCCCGCATAATTGTGCGGGCCACATGATCTAGTTTCATTAAAAAGGACAAATAAGTAATCCAATCAATATAATTTTGTTTACCCTGTTATCTGTTGAACAAAGCTTCAGTTTCTGTAACTTTTTTTTAAAAAAAATATAACTTTGCTAAATCTTTGTAGCCAAGTAGCTGATGTCGGCATACTATTTGCTGGATTCAATTGCTGACATACAGAGGACAAAGATACACAAAAATGCACATGTATATGTACTTACCGAGATGTTCTTGGTGCTATATATTCGTGATGCTGAAACACATGACCTCCATTATCACGAATTATTAGCATGCACGATTCACCTCACAACTGGATCTTAATAGACTTAAGAGGAATCAGGAATATGAAAAGTGAGCAGGTCAATCTGTTGAACCTCGCAAAGATCACCTGAAGGCATTCTCAACTCTTGCGTCACAGTGTCCCAGTTGCGAAGCTGTTTGGGGAGGGCTGGGTGGGGACTAATTTGCTCCATACTTAGTATGTACATGTCTCTACGCAATCATGTACATAATTAAGCAATTCCCAGCTAAAAACTGAATACGTTGAGGACATGCTTTCACCATCACATATGTTGAATATGTTGTGCAAGTTATATACTGTATAAATATACCGAAAAAAATCCTTATATCTTTACGTAGTCTGTGTTTGCATTTTTTATGACATATTTTATTCAATCTTGTCCACCAGCCCGTGCTCTCCCTCTCTCTCTCTCTCTCTCTCTCTCTCTCTCTCTCTCTCTCTCTCAAGCAGAGTAATTGAGTGCATATGCACCGGAAATCCATACCTTCATTGAGAAAAATGAATTGAGATAGTTTTTAAGATTCAGTTATCTATGAGTATAGGTATTCTCAACATCTATTATATATATACACTACTGGAAAAGAGGCCTACAATAACGGGCAAAATAGCCCTACAATAGCGGGCAGGCGGACCGTTATTGCGTTGACGTTATTAAAAATGGGTCCATAATAATATCGGGCATGCTGCCCGTTATTACAGCGGTCAATAAAAAAATACAAAAAAAGTCCGTGAGGCACCGGACCCAGCCCGAACCCGGCCCGCTGCTAGGCCTGGTGGCTAGATCCACCCGATGCGGCCCGATGCGGCGGATCCGGTCGCCTCCTCGCCGGATCCGGCGCCGGCGCGACACGGAGGAAGGAAGGGCTCGCGGCCCGACATGGAGGCGGCACGAGAGGAAGGGAACGCCCTGATGTGCCGCCGGCACGATGCTGAGGAAGGGAGGGGGCGCGGATTAGGCGAGGACGCGGCACGAGAGGAAGGGCGCGGCCCGATGTACCGCCGGCTCGACGCCAGCTGTCGACGCGACACGGAGGAAGGGAGGGGGCGCGGATCCGGCAAGGACGCGGCACGATGTGCCGTCGGCTCGCGGCCGCCGCCGACGCGACGCAGAGGAAGGGAGGGGGTGCGGATCCGGTAAGGACGCAGCACGAGGGGAGGGATGCGGCCCGATCCGCCGCCGGCGCGACGCCGCCCGACGCGGAGAAGAGAGGAGGGCGCGATGCCGCCCGGCGCGGTGGTGGTCCGGTGGGTTGCGACGCGGATGAAGTCCGGCAGGGAGAGCATTGTGCATTTTATAGTGTAGTCAATTTTTGGGCTCTAGGGTTTAGTTTGCTGGGCCTTATGGGCTTCATTTTTAATGACGGACCAATCACGTAAGAAGCCCGATGTTAGAGGATTTTCTTTAATAGCGGGCCTTGATGACGTCAGCAGTGCCCGCTATTAGTGTAACACGTCTATTTTCAATAACGTTGCGCTCGCTGTCATCAGCGACACCGGCTATTGCAGTGATCCTGTAATAGCGTTGCCAGCTAATGACGTCAGCAAGGTGGCACTGCAATAGCGTTTTTATGGGTACCCGCTATTACTGAAAAATGACCCCCGATATTACTGGCTCTTTTTGTAGTAGTGATATTTCAGCAAGAAACAGAGGCACTACGTTCGCTCTCAAAGCCTAGAATTATCACATTAATCAGAGAAAAAAGAAAAATGAAAAATTACCCATCACTGCCATTATAAATTTTTTTGACTAAAATATCCTTATAATTTTTTTATTTTTACCCACCATTGCCTTTTGTTAATATAAAATAAATATATCAACGTTTAAACCAATAAGTAACAAGAACCTGCTGGATAAAATAAATCTTTATTCACGCTAGCAAATGTACGGATCCATTAATTATCTATACATGCCATCGTCTAGGGTAACCTAGCTTCAGCTATGTGCAGTAACCCTTTCATTCCACATTGCAGTCGTCAGATAAAGGATAAAAGTCTGTCTTGCAGAATTGGCAACTCGCCATACTCACGGAGTTGTGGAATCATGGTGTCCTCTCACCGTGACCTGTTTTACTAGATTGAACTGTGCTGCCGCACAAGGACGTCCTTCCCTAATTATCTATACACACCGTGATTGGTGGCGTCGAGACTTAGCAGTTCTATGGCAGCTAATGGAATTGGCAGTGTTTTGTGTCGTGATTAGAAATTGGTGGTTGGTCCGACTATGACCTCGACTGCGCTATGGGATTATGACACCATTTTTAGAGAGAGCAAGCAGAGACTCACTAGCTACGCCATTGAATTTGTGCATGCTAATAAATAATATTTGATGATCTTAACTCAATAGTATTTTCAAAGTTAATATTTTGTTCCACGTTCAAAGAATATTATAATTTTAATTTTTAAGGAATCAAAAGATTAACCGCACAAGTGCACGTGTAGGTTGACTTGTTTCTACTGCTTAATATCTTCAAATTGCATTTCCAGATAAGTATGGTTAATATCCTCGAGTACGAGAACTTAAGCGCCAGTAATAATACATTATATTTGAATGTAGATAGGTCTAACTATATGTGTGCAGTATTCTACTCAGACCATTCTTGAAAATACAAAGACTATTTTTCCTATTTCTTATCCATGTAATACATATATAGTCGATATAATTAATGCTTATCTAGTCAGGTAGGTATGGCATCAGTAAAGTGGACGTTAGAGGCCGGGTTGCTGGCCTGACACACGCGTAATAACCAAGAGCTGCTCTGGTGCTATATAATACATAGTGCAGGACCCGAAAAAAGAACCACTGAAAGACATGCACACGGTCATCTGCAGAACTTGAATAGGCTTAGAAGGCATTGGGAACCTGAAATTGGAGGGTCTCTAGTCGATGAGCTGCACGAACTGCAACTATAGACTGCCGTGGTTGGCCATGACCTCGAATGGAAGGAGTTCAATTGGGGCCAACACTTGTTCCAGGGTCAAGCACGATTGTGCCCCTCTGCTGGCTGCTGTGACACAGCCTCCGGGGATAATCTGCGGCAGCCAGTGGATGTCGCTTTCTGATCTAGTCAACCTCCGCCTAGCTCTACATGTCTACATCACATGGACGAGATGCTCACCGTCACCGTCAGCACGGTGATTTTCTATGGTAGTTTGTAGCCGGCATCACACAGGTGACTCGGATTCAAGCAACGGCCGGACCCCACAAGGCGTGGTTGCCCTTCCTAGACCAAATCTCTGGATTGTTGTTCTTGCATCTGCCGCTCAATAGTGAGGCAGTGCCTCTCGAGATGCTTGTGGAACTTATTGTCAGAATCATGTGCTGCTCAGAACCGTGTGAAGTGAGGGTATGCCCGAAGGAACGGGTGATTTCAGACAATCCTGCATCTGCCGCTAAACTGATGCAGTGCTAGAAGTTGGACCTTGTTTGGCATATATATGTTGACCCGGTTCGCTGATGTCATGTGTAAAAAAATGTTTTATGTTCTTGAGACCGTAACTGAATGAAATATGTTAAAAGATTAGGCTCCAAATACCGTAATCTACTCGTAACAGAGCCTACACTTCTAAAAACGAATAGAAATAATTTTTTATGACTATAATATTTACTGTTATTTTGATAAGGAAAACTCTCAGTAGCTACTGGCAGCTGGATCGGTTGCTCCAGCTACCAGCGCACCACAACCAGACCAACTAAAGATGCGAATAACGAGTCAGCCCATCGCAGAAAAGAATAAAATTATGACTCGCCTTATCCGTTTGTCTACCTGTGGTGTTCCTCCATCGAACTGGAACGACTCAGATAGGCAGGAATGGCAAGAGGCGCACCGCCGCTGGCAGTGGTTGACAACCTAGGTTAGTCAGGTTATCTGGTTTGGGTATGGATTTTCGGGGGTTTATACAGTAGTGTGTTTTTATTGTTCCAATAGAACAGTTTAATTGTTCCCGCAGCTCAGTTTCAATGTTCTGAAAATTAAACAGATTTTGACAAAAAAAATCTATTGACAGATAAATAGCCACAACCATATTTTTAGACATAGCTCGAGGGCTACTATATACAAACCCATACTTTTTAAGCTTCAGTAATTAAGTATTTCAACACCCACTATAAAAAGTAGCAGCAAAACAAGACACCAAGATGTGGTTGCCCTGCGCCCCTAACTAAACAAAATATCAGATTATCAGGCCAGATCTTGTATCTGACACAGCACTACAATGATGAAGTTCATACGGAGCTAGAACTAGAGGCACTGGAGAAGAAAATAAGGCCAGGCAATACGGAACAGGAGGCTCATTCAAAAGTGATACAATAAATGAATGTGTGGATGTGGGTTATTAGGCACATATATTGGGAACTCCAATCTGATGCCTTACGGATGTGAATCACCCAAACGTATCAAAGATGCAGCTGACGTTGGCAAAGGGGCCTGCCTATTTCTATGGTAACATTTAGCTCATTGTTTGGCACAACCGAAGTGAGCAACTTCATGACATTTCTTGGTTACGGACTGAAAGATTTCAGGCTCGATCTTCCATCTGCCACTACACTGACGCAATGCTAGGCTGAAGAGCCAAATGAATATCTTGCCTATCTCTCAAGAAGCATGTT
Source organism: Chloris gayana (assembly GCA_031894775.1). Lineage (NCBI taxonomy): Eukaryota > Viridiplantae > Streptophyta > Magnoliopsida > Poales > Poaceae > Chloris > Chloris gayana. Next base: position 62,691 of record JAUNZO010005056.1, on the reverse strand, counting down.
GAGCATTGTTTAATGACTTGTAATATCCTATCCTGAGAAAAAAAGGTGGATGAAATAATCTTTTAGTGGTTTTTTTAGATCTCATTCATTTCTCCAGAATTTTTTGACTAATTTGTGATCTTAATGATTAGTCATAAATTTAGAGACCAACGACAGGCTCATAAGTCACAATCACTACTACGATCCCGCTACTGTAGCGGCAGGCCCCAAAACGGCCCCGCGGCCTGGCCTGCCGCTACAACCGGGCCGAAGCCGACTGCCGCTATAACCAATTTACATGAAGCTGACCGGCTTGACTTGTACAAAATACATGAATTGTACCGGCGGTTCAAGAAGTAAGCCGCCATTAAAATCGTATTTTTATGGGCAGTTGGAAACATGAGCCGCTGGTACAAATGGAGCTGCTATAAAAAGACGCTTTCGGACAACACAGCGAGCTACTCCACTGTAGGCGGCCCAAAAATTCGGGTAAAAATTGAAAAACAAGGGTGGGGAGGTTTTGAGTTCGTTTTTCTTGGATAGATTTGTTTCCATGGTAAGGGGAATCTATCCTATGTATTATTTCTACCTATCATGTTGGAATCTAGTAGAATTTTGGGTTTGTAATTTTTTTTGAATTTTATGCCTGTTGGTCACAATTCTCTAAATTTGTAGAGCTATGGTTGGTTTTTGTCCATTCTATTTGTCTCTTGAGTCTTTTACATGGAGAAAAGTTGTATCTCTAGACTTCTCCATGGAGGAAAACTATATATCTAGGTTTCTCATGATAGATGGAGAGCTATGTTAGGTAAAGGAAATTTATATTTTTTCATTAAAATAATTTATGTATCTAGTTGGTCACTTTATTTGTAGCTCACAAAACTTGATCCTACGAGATATATTGTCCCATGTTTTATTGAAGTAATTATTATTTTTTATGTGTAGTGCTCGAGGTATGGAAAAATCTTGGATGTATGAGGCGTCAAGAACGGGAACTTATTTCGAGGACAAGTCAATGCATTTGTCATGCAGGCCGCACAACATGCTAAGTGAGAAGGAAGGGCTGAAATACATTGTCCGTGTCGTGATTGCAAAAATGAGAAACTGTGGAAAGATACGGTTATAATCAATTCACACATAATAACGAGAGGTTTTGTTAAGGACTACACCAGGTGGACAAAGCATGGTGAAGACGTGGTGGTGGCAATACTTGAGCAATCTGTTGATGGTGATGTTGACGATGACCTTGATATTCACGATCATGTCAATGTTGAAGATGATGAGTCTGTTCGAGCCAAGGAAGTAACAGAACAGTCTTGTGATTTTGATGTTGAGGAAATGTTGCAACACGTTGAACCGCAGGTGTTACTCAATGAAGGGACAACGAGAGGGTTGAGAAACTTTGCATCGCTGGAGAAAGCATCGAAGGATCTACTATACGAGGAATCTAAGGGATGTGAAAAATGGTATACTGTGCTACGTACGGTACTTCAGCTGACGAAATTAAAGGTCATCCATGGTTGGTCAGATGCTAGTTTCACGGATTTGTTGGAACTCCTTTCGGACATTCTGCTGAAGCCCAACTTCTTGTCAAAAAGCACCTATTTTGCTAAGAAGCTCATAACCCCACTTTCGTTGGGCGTGCAAAAGATTCACGCGTGTCCAAATCATTGCATATTGTATCGGGAGGATTACAAGGACATCGTGAGATGCCCAAGATGCAAGCGTAGTCGGTACAAGTGCAAGGACGACTATGATGCAGATACATCAGTTGTTAGTGGAAAGAAGAACAATAAGAATGTGAGGAAGAGGAAGAAAAGCATCACCATCGATGACAGCGAACAAACGAAGATTCCTGCCTTGGTCATGTGGTACCTATCGGTTGTCGATCAGATAAGACGCTTGTTTGCTAGCCCCAAGGATGCTGAACTGATGATGTGCCATTCGCGCCCCAGGGACCCAAAGAAGCTTAGTCATCCAGCTGATGGGACCCAGTGAAAAATGTTTGATTCTAACCATCCAGAATTCTCTAAGGAGACAAGGAACATAGGGTTTGCTCTGAGTACAAACGGGATGAATCCTCATGGTTAATTGAGGAACCCGCACAACACTTGGCCAGTTATACTGTCAATATACAACCTTCCACAGTGGTTGTGTCAAAAGAGAAATTACTTACTATTGACAATCCTCATATCGTTTGTACGCAAATAGCTTCTCCAGTTATATGTACTAGTCTATCAACCCGTGCATCTGCACGGGCTAGTAGTTCTTTTGTATATAGATATATTATAGTATAACTCTTATATTATCAATTACATTCTATTAATTAAATTCGCAAAAACTATGATTGTTGTAACTATTAAAATATTATTTTATCCCTCAAAAACATGAAACATATGCCTTCATTTACAACTATTTAAGTGACAATAGTACAAAAATCTTTATATAGTGATAATGACCGTGCGATGTATTGTTCTGCTTATAGAATTCTTCCATGTTTCTGCTTATAAAATCTTTACTAATACTGAACTGATTAAAAACTGTTGTCATCCACTTTAAAATACCTCTCAAAACTACATCACGCTTCCCTCTATCTTTATTTTTTGCCTTCATAATATTGTACATCTCACGCTTCTGAAACTTCATCTTTCTCCTCACACCTATAAAATTAGGATTCTAAAATATGATCTGAGCAATTAACTAATAATACAAAATCTCTACTCAGGGAAATTCTTCTAAAGATCTACATCGCAAAAATATTTGGGCGCTTCGATTGATTGATAACATTATTATCTGTATAAGTAAATGTGAACTGTGAACACCATCTTAGTTTTTTCTTAAATGCTAAGAGATATTGCACATCCTAGAATTAAAGGAGATCCATAAATTTTTCCAATCAACATTAGCACATATAAATTAAACATGATTAAGTAGTGTTTAACTCTATGACACCCAAGTGTACCTCATGCCTAACTTGATAACCACTTGGAATGGATCTTGATTGCTGTTGTGGAAGACTCGAGCATTGTACTCTTGTTGTATACAATTTCGAGCTTGGAACAACCTCAACATTTTATAAAACCTTGTGTGCAATTTTTAAAAATTCTGGTGACACTTTGTGAACTGTAAATAAATAATTGCCTAAACTTGCAAGAAGTATTTAATTTTGTCCGATTAATTTCTAGAAGCGCATTAAAGTTCATAGAAAATTATAGATATTTCACATATTAGAAATTGTGCAATGTCCTAATTGTTGTAGCACAGGTAATTTACCTCATGTTTTTTTTAAGAAAGTTTTCTCACATTTTTCATATAACAGGTAAAGTTATGTCATGTTATTCATTGCCATTGTATATACACTTCAGAAATTCTTTTCATATATACTATAAAATCTTCTGAAATTCTAAGCATGGATTTTCATGTGGAAAGTTAACTCACTGGTTATTCACAAATGGATATGATGCCTTTGATCGAATGGCTTAGTAAGAGAATCTGTAGTGGAATCCACTATGTTTCTTGATGGCCTCTTAGATGATTGTGAGAATTGAAAGCTATAAAAGTCTTACGAAAGTGCATCAAGATATTAAATGATATTAGTGTAAACGAATATATATATAAATGAATCAACTCAACTTCATATATTATGGTGCTTTATTAATTAAATTAGCCAGGGGTGAAAGGAAACCATATGCATGAGAGAGATTCAGAATATACCTGGCAGCGGAAGCAGAATAGAAGATTAATATATAACCATTTATTTGCCGAGATGGTATATATTATATACTGATCGACATGGTGAAGTAATTCAGAACAGCTTGATCCATACTCAAACCGTACTTGCTGAATGATCAGATGGACTTGTTAAATTGGCATCGAAGATAGAATCCAATTTGACATATTAATTGTCGGTAAGACAACAAATCCATGCAAGTAACCTGCCTTTGAACCTATTTTCTTCACATTATGGATGCATCCTCACGCAGCAAACTTACATATCGTAGCCATGCTGATCTGCAGGGATCGTTGTAACTCATTCTACGTTGGCATTAGCTCCATGTCAATTGCAGGTGACTGATCGATTGGGAGCTCTCGTAGAGGCGACCAGAGGATCAACGATGCTTAGGCGCATTGAACTGCTGCTTTAACTTACGGTTGCAGCTGTTTCCTCTGCCGGCAAGTACAACCATCATCATGCAAATTCTTAGTTTGCACACCATGATGTTCCTTGTTTTGCAGATGCTGGCTCTGATCGATCGCAATAGGCTTGGAGAAAGGAAGAAGATCTTAGGGTTCAACTGCATGCCCACAGTTGTGTGGAACACGGTGCAACCGTAAACGATGGGCGAGATCGCCGGGAAGTAGTGGCGCAGTTCAACCTCCGGCACACGGCCCCCATCGCCGCTTCCTCCAAAGTTTCCTTCTCTCAAGAGATCGACGTTCAGACTTGCCGTATTTGCGATATACATACGCTTTGTTGACTACTCCATATACTTGCCGTGACTTGTAGGAATCCATGCAACACCCGATTGTACATTAAGATTTAGGAGTTAATCTCGTTTTAGATACATCGGCTATGCTTTGTCAACAACTAAAACCAAAGGCCAGATGTTTTGCTTTTTTCTGAGAATTTTTAGAATTTATCCGATTAATGTGGAGGCCTCAAAAGGAGCCTCCAATTAGTAAATATAAGATGCCATCATGACCAATAGGTGTGTTTTGTTGAGTTTATCACATTCTATTGATTTTAATTATAATTGCAATCTTGTTAATAAAGGAATTCTAATGGTAGAGAACGAAAACGGATAAACAGATATTACAAGAATTGAAGAACAAAGGGTTCCCGCAAGGACCGAAACATCTGACTTCGGACAAAATGTTAATGATCGTGGAGCGGATGTGTCGGTTCTTGCTCAAAGAGGTTATCTCTCCTGCTGGCAGGTTCTTCGACTCAGACAATGAGAGCACTAGAGACCATCATTCTCTCTATGAGTGGTGTGGTTCGACACGACCATACGTGAACGATGGTATTAAAGACAATTATGAGTGGATTAGGAAAGTAGTTTGATAGACTTGGTAGTTTGTCATGTAAAGATAATGTATATGTATATATATGCAAGTGACTTGTGATTTGTTTTGAGACGTAAACATTTGGATGATGAACACATGTGAATGTTTTGATATGTCGGTGACCTGTGATTAGAATATGTGCATGTTTTGAGATTTGTTGTATTTCTGGTGTACTGTATTTTTTTTGGTATTCAAATATTAACGGCGGTTGGAGATGCCAACCGCCACTACAAAGGTCTTTTTAATGACGGTTTTTATTTCTGAGTGTCATTAATAATAACCTTGTTAATGACAGCTGGCACCTCCAACCATCGTTAATAAGATTATTATTAACGGCGGCTGGCACCTCCAACCGCCAATAATAAGGTCTTTTTAACGGCGGTTGGTGATGTGCCGCCGCTACAAACCTCCATTTATAACTGCAGAGGCGTAACGGCGGCCCGGCCTACCCGTTGCTATAGGCCCATTTGGCCCACCGCTACAGTGGGTCAGTGTGGTAGTGAATACCCCTGCCACCACAAATCATTAGTCCATAGTCCATACGCTCGTCATTACGTCACATAAACACACACATGAAAGTCAATATAAATGCAATATTTTTTATAAATATTAATCTAAATTTAAATATGCAAATTTAAATATTTCTTTGGTGTATTCTAATGGTCAAGGACAATATAAATTCAGACAACATGTAGTAGCGCAACGAAGTTGTTATTAGAATTCGTTTGAATACAATGCACCAAGCACCTAACCTCGCAAGGTTTCACTAGGCTCCTACATTCTACACGTACAAAAAGTTTGGGCGCTATAAAGAAGTAACAGGCACCCTCACGGCATTAGTTTGGAATGGTATGTCAATATCTTTGACAAAAGTTTAGTTTGGGGACCAAAGAGGATGGAGTATCAAGTAGTTGCACACTGCCTTAAGCTTGTGGGAATTGTAGGCATCGGAAAAGAAAAGAAGGCAAAAGTGTCTGAATCAACCCACTCAAGTATTTGACTCTGCGGGGTTGAATCGCTTGCACTAATTTGGAAAGGAACAGTGGCTTGTTCTTTTAAAACCTTTGTCCTGTTCTCTTTTCGCGTCCTGCCCCTGCCCCAAGTGCTTGGGCTCCACCGTGTGCCGCTGCTCTTTCGTGCAAGGAAATGAGGTTCTAGCTACAGGCAGGTACTCACCCCTCGTTGCAGTTTGCATCTTGGAACGTTTACTTGAACTGCCAAGAGCAGTCCTCTTTGTGTGGCAGAACAAAGCGCTCAGTGGCTGGAACATTTAATTTTTCAGAAAATGGAGTCGAATGTTTAGTGTCTAGAAGATTCACATGAACAGTCAAATTTTTTTCAGACGAAAGACCCAAACGGGTCCTGCTTTGATAGAAAGCAATAATTGTTTTGTTGGGGTTTCTAGCTTACATATTAACGCCATCAGCTCACGAAGAGCAACATCCTCCAGACCATCACTAACAAGCTACAACAGAAAAAACAAAACAGTTTTACATCGCTAGCTAAACAAAAACTTCATCACGGGCACGCCTTTGCTGATTATCCTACTCCTATTTCCCTCGTGCTTGGGCATATGCGTTGCATCAGTTCAGACGCACACTCCGTAATCCTCTTCCTCGCGTCATCCCTACTTAGCATACTCCATTTCTTGGCGATTGTTGGAGCAGTGCTAGGCCCAAGAGCTTAGTGAAGATCTTGCCCCTCTCTCAAAAACATCGCTGACCTTTGTTTACTGACTTTATATCAGATCTGAAAAAAATTAGATGAAACTATCTTTTAGTATTCTTTAGATATCTCATCTAACTCTCCTGTAATTTTTGAATAATACTAAATCTGGAAGATTGGTCTTCAATGTATAGACTGACAACAGGCTCAGAAGTCATAATGTACCTTTATCTCCTCAAATCATCTGTAGACACGCTCGTCATTACTTGATCTTGATATAAACACATATCGATGAAAGTCAATAAAAACACAATATTTCTGATGAGTATTAATCTAAGGTTTTATATGGGAATTTGAAGTATTCAGTGCATATACTATAGCCTGTGGATGACGACTATAAATTCCTCAGGGTAGCTAATAAATTGTCACTAGAACTCCACGTTGAGTACACAATGCTTTCTGTATGCTCCTCCACTCTACACGGACAGAAGTTTCAAGGCTATATAAAGAAATGATGGGCACCCTGCGGATTTTAGTTTGCAGTCCCATGTGAATATGTTTAACGCAGGTTTGGTTGTGGAACAGCATGGACTAACAGATAGTTGGATAGTATCTTTGAGATTGTGGGAATTGTAGGCATCGGGAAACAAAAGATGACAACTTCGTGCAAAGACACGGAATCCATCCACTTTTGTATGCAACTCGCAGAAGCCATTCGTGCCGAGTTGTCAAATTCACCTGTCATTGCCCGAAGGAGGAGGGCGTCCAGCCGGGCGTCCAAGAGAACGTCAACTCCCAACAGAACGCCGCCCCCGGTGGCGGCGGCTACCGGCCGGAGACGAACAAGAGGGACACGCTGCTGGTGGAGGCGATGCTGATGACGGCGCTGTCGTACTAGCTGGGCTCGATGATCCAGGGTGGGTGCTGGCAGGACGACGGGCCCGGGCACGTTGCTGTCGTTCCGATCGTGCGGCACATGCACAGGCATCGGTACTGACTGGTCACGGTGGCTACTATGCCAGGTTCGGCAGCTCGATGCTGCTCACGGTGGGGCATCAGCATATTCGACATGTTGAACTGTCCCTTCCAATCAGAGAACCAGATCCATGTTCACGGCGAAGAATTGTGGAGTAACCAAAACCAGAGAGATGTATATGTATACCCTACGAACAACTGTTACGCTCGTGCAGGTGATGTTCATCACTGGCAGATCAACAAATAAATATCCATGCTTATTTCTGCGATCAGGTTTCTGAGGACTAAGGATTTTTTTAATTAGAAACAACTAGTGACTCGAGGTATTAGTAGGAAAATAAGGAAAGGTAGCCCAATCATTTCTCATTGCTAGGGATCTGAAAAATGAATATAGGTTAGGCACCCCTATCACGAAGCAGCACAATGTGGTCTCATATGGCCACGATTATTGCACCTGATATGCAAGGTGTACGTTGACTGGCTATAGATAGTTCATTTCTTTTTTAATTAAAACAGTTTGACAAATACCCACGCAAGAGAGAGTCATTTTCTACGCAGATATATAATCTACTTGTTATAGACCAGTTATGAATGTTGAATCAAAAGAGACTTGTTCATTTCCTATATTAGCTTAACCTTTTTGGTGAATATGTTGGTGCACAGTAGATTAACATGGTATCAGATGAGGGATCGAGAGTTCAAGTGTTCTGGTGACCGTATTTTATTCTTTTCCTCACAAATTTTGACATCTGAAGAAGGCCCCCATGCGAGGAGTTGTGTTGAACCATAAGTGAGTCGCTCACCCTTTCCTATCAACTTAAGGTTTTAGGTGTAACTCGTTGGTACATAGTAACATAACACATAAGATATAGTACTGTGCTGCATTAGGATGTAGCACATCTTAACACATCTTCATGCACGGATGCTAGCTACAACGTTTTCGGTCCCTAGCCAAAGACGAGTCAAGAACAATAAGTTAATACTTCAACGCCAACCAAATTGCATTAGAAGAGATTTAAAAAGCAGAAAAAATATTTTAGGGCCATAGAGCAGCATATTAGAATTACCAACACTGAGCCCTCTTTAATAGAGTTCCAAGGAGCCGAGAACCAGGAAGAATCTCGGGAGCTCTACCACATGCTATTTCTCAATATAATTGACTCCCTATTGATTCTATCTGAGAAATGAACTAAGGAGTTAGAATCTAAAATAACTATCTTCCTTATTATGAGAAGTCTCTCCATCCTGATTTTAAGAGTTTATCTTAGGAAACTAAATGGAATCACTATTAACTACAGAATCACTACACTATGAGAATCAGGAGTGAATTCACAAAATCACGGAGTGGAGCCCATCTGCCAGAGGACCGTTATTAGTATATGATTCAGTCTGATGCAAATATTTGTGTAAAAAGATAATGATGGAGTATGTCATACAGTCTAGAAATAGTTGGGTATTTGATAGTGAACTTGTGCGGATTGAAGCCATTCGAAAATTAAGGTATTAGATAGTGAACCTGTAAGGATTGAAGGCATTCGAAAAGAATGTTGGCCAAGGTGGTTCGGAGAGTTTCATGCATAGGGAGCCAAGAAACAAATGTCGGAGCAGCGTTGCCATCCATAGATAGGCACGATACAGTCAACATCGACAAGAGGTAGGCAGAAAAAGGGAAATTATTTCATGTTTATTGATCCATTTGGCAGAAAAAAAAGAGGTAGGCACGATACAGTCAACACCTTACACAATCCATTTGTTCTATTTGAAAGTTTATTGATCCCGTGAATGCCACTAATAAAACCTTTATCTTTCATGTTAGCATTCATAAACGTCTCAATCTATTCGCCAATTGATAGCGCAATGGAGCAATGAAATGTCTACTTTGCACTTACCAATGTAAAGAAAAACAACAAAATGCGTTATGCCCTATAGAACATGTAAAACCTAGAATATCTTGGCGATTGTTGGAGCAGTGCTAGGCCCAAGATCTTAGTGAAGATCTTGCCCCTCTCTCAAAAAGATTGCTGACCTTTGTTTACTGACTTTATATCAGATCTGAAGAAAAAAATAGATGAAACTATCTTTTAGTATTCTTTAGATATCTCATCTAACTCTCCAGTATTTTTTGAATAAGAAATCTGGAGGATTGGTCTTCAATATATAGACAGACGACGAGCTCAGAAGTCATAATATACCTGTATCTCCTCAAATCATCTGTACACAGGCTCATCATTTTACTTGATCTTGATATAAACTCATATAGATGAAAGTCAATAAAAACACAATTCTGATGAGTATTAATATAAGCTTTAATATGGGAACTTGAAGTATTCAGTGCATATACTATAGCCTGTGGATGACGACAATAAATTCCTCAGGGTAACTAATAAATTGTCAATAGAACTCCATATTGAGTACACACTGCGTTCCGTATGCTCCTCCACTCTGCACGGACAGAATTTTCAAGGCTATATAAAGAAACGATGGGCACCCCTGCGGATTTTCGTTTGCAGTCCCATGTGAATATGGTTAACGCAGGTTTGGTTGCGGAACAGCATGGACCATCAGATAGTTGGATAGTATCTTGAGCTTGTGGGAATTGTAGGCATCGGGAAACAAAAGAAGGCACGGAATCCACCGACTTGGGTATGCAACTCGAAGAAGCCTTTCGTGCTGTCTTGTCAAATCGGCCTGTCATTGCCTGAAGGAGGAGGGCGTGCAGCCGGGCGTCGAAGAGAACGACAACTCCAACCAGAACGCCGCGGAGAAGAACAAGAGGGGCACCCTGCTGGTGGAGACGACGCTGATCACGGCGCTGTCGTACCAGCTGGGCACGACGATACCGGGCGGGTGCTGGCAGTGTTAGCAAATAATGCATAAACAAGATCGAAACGAGACACAGATTTTTACGTGGAAAACCCTTGCGGGAAAAAACCACGGACGTCAACCGGCAATCTTCACTACATGAGAAGAGTTTACAAAACGCAGGGGAATTACAATGAGTCTCTCACTTTTCCCCGTGCAACACACAAGATGTATATATATGGGTGGCTAACTAATACGATCCGTAACGTGGGAGGACTCCACCTCTCACACCTCCTAGGCGTCCCTAGCAAGGCCGAATTTGGATCATATTACAACAAACTCCACCTTGAGACAAATTCCATCTTGCAGCAAATGAAGGATCATCAATGAACTCCCTTCAATAATAAATAGCACCGTGCGCCAACAAGTCACTAGGACTTAAACTGTAACACCAACCAAGCTTGAGCATAGCTCAAACTTAGCAGTGGGAACTGGCTTTGTCATCATATCAGCAGGATTAAAATGTGTACTGATCTTGCACACTTTAATATCACCAAGGGCAATAACATCTCGGATAAAATGATACCTCACATCAATATGCTTTGTCCGGTCATGGAACATCTGATCTTTTATAAGGTAAGTAGCACTCTGGCTATCTCATAATATAGTAGTGTAATAATTATCTCTACAAAGCTCAGCATATAAACCTCGAAGCCAAATAGCTTCCTTACAAGCTTCAGAAATAGCAATATATTCAGCTTCAGTAGTTGATAAAGCAACAGTAGACTGTAAACAAGCTTTCCAACTAACAGCACAACCACCAATGGTGAAAACATAACCTGTGAGAGATCTCCTTCTGTCCAAATCACCAGCATAATTTGAATCAACATAACCAACAATTCCATCTCCAGATTTCCCAAACTGCAAACAAGCATTCGAAGTACCGCGCAAATATCTCAAAATCTATTGAACTGCTTTCCAATACCCTCTACCAGGATTAGACATGTATCTACTGACAATACTCGAGTGCATATGACAAATCAGGACGAGAGCAAACCATAGCATACATTAGAGAACCAACTGCGCTGTTATAAGGAACTCTAGACATGTCTTTAATATCTTTATCTGACTCAGGACACAAAGCTGAAGATAATCTGAAATGTGGAGCTAAAGGAGTACTCACTGGTTTAGCTTTATGCATATTGAAACGAAGAAGGACCTTTTCAATATACCCTTTCCGACTAAGAAATAACTTGCCAGACTGTCTCTCTCTAATAATCTCCATGCCAAGAATTTTCTTTGCTGCACCCAAATCTTTCATCTCAAATTCATTACTAAATTGTGATTTCAACTTGGCTATTTCTGACTTATCTTTTGCAGCAATCAACATATCATCGACATAGAGAAGCAAATAAATAGCTGAACCATTAACCATCTTCAAATAAACACAGCTATCATAATCAGACCGCTTAAAGCCATTAGAGAGCATAAAGGAGTCAAATCTCTTATACCACTGTCTAGGAGATTGTTTCAAGCCATAAAGAGATTTCTTTAACTTACAGACAAGGTGTTCTTTTCCAGGAATAGCAAAACCTTCAGGTTGATCCATATAAATATCTTCATCTAATTCTCCATGTAAGAATGTAGTTTTAACATCTAATTGCTCAAGCTCATAATCATGCATAGCAACAATACTTGAGTAAAGTGCGAATAGAGCTATGTTTCACAACAGGAGAAAACACATCATTATAGTCAATATCTGGAATCGACTATAGCCTTTAGCAACCAACCTTGCTTTATACCTTGCTGTTTCATTAGGAGAAATAGGTTCTTTTCTCTTGAAAATCCACTTGCAACAAACGGGCTTCTTCTCTTTAGGCAATGGCACTAAATCCCAAGTACCATTTTTATGAAGTGACTCTATCTCATCTTGCATAGCGATAACCCAATTGTTGCAATCCGCAGAAGTAATAGCCTCGAGAATAATTAGAAGGTTCAGCAGTACCTTCAACCTCTTCTGTGCAACTCAAAGCATAAGCAGCAATATTGCATTCCTCAATTAACCTCTTGGGTCGAACATGAGGCCTCCTAGACCTGTCAGCTGCAATAGAACGTTGTGGAGACTGCACAACGGGAGAATGTGGGATAACAGATGAATCATCATCAATAGGTATATCCGTATCAGTATCCGGTGTATGTGTTGAATCAATAACATGCTCCACCTGCACACTAGAGGTCTGTGAACTCTGAACCGGAGCATTAGTAGACATAGCAGATTCATTAAAGACAACACTTCTGCTAGTAATAACCTTTTTAGATTCAGGATCCCACAATTTATAGCCTTTAACACCAGAATGATAACCAAGAAAAATGCACTTAATAGCTCTAGGCTCCAATTTACCGTTATCAACATGAGCATAAGCAGGACAACCAAAAATTCTCAATTCAGAATAATTTACTTGGAGAACCGAGACCATACCTCAATTGGTGTCTTCTTATCGATAGCAATAGAGGGAGAACGATTAATCAGAAAACAAGCGAGTGGAAGCAGCCTCGGCCCAAAACGCCTACTCGAGGCCAGCATTAGACAACATGCAACGGGCCTTAGAGATGATAGTCCTGTTCATCCGCTCAGCCACACCATTTTGTTGAGGTGTATAAGCAACGGTGCGGTGTCTCACAATGTCTTGAGACTTACAATATGAATTAAAAGCATGAGAACAGAATTCCATCCCATTATCAGTGCGAAGAACCTTCACCTTTCTATCGGTTTGTTTCTCCACCATAATCTTCCACTCTTTGAATTTAGAAAATGCTTCGATTTATGCTTTAAGAAATAAGGCCATACCTTCCTTGAATAATCATCAATAATTGTCAACATATAACGAGCACCTCCAAGAGAAGTCTTACGAGCAGGCCCCCATAAATCAGAATGCACATAATCAAGAATACCTTCGATAGTATGAACCGAAGTGTTGAACTTCACCCTTTTGTGTTTGTCAAACACACAATGCTCACAGAAATCCAGCTTACGATGCTATGCCCATCAAGAAGTCCTCTCTTGCTCAAAATTATCATACCAAGCTCACTCATATGCCCAAGACGCATATGCCAAAGATTAGTAGCATCGAGAATCAGATAATGACTTGGTAGAAACAGAATCATTGCCAATAACAGTAGTGCCTTGAAGAAGATATAAATTGGCAGTCAATAAATCACCTTTCATGACAACAAGAGAGCCTTTAGTTACCTTCATAACTCCACCTCCAGCGGAGTACTTATACCCTTTGCGATCAAGAGTACTCAAAGAAATAAGATTTCTTGTCATAGTTGGAACGTGCCTCACATCTGTCAATGTCCTAACAATACCATCATACATCCTAATCCGAACAGATCCCATGCCTACTACCTTGCGAGGAGTGTTATCACCCATCAAAACAGAGCCTCCACTATGGACAGATTCATAAGTGGAAAACCAATCTCTATTAATGCAAATATGAAACGAGCAGGCAGAATCAAGAATCCATTCCTCATTAATTTTGGCGCATCCAGCAAAAGCAACAAGAACATCACCATCGGAACTGCTATCATCAGCAGTAGCAACAACAGAAGCAGCACCATCATCATTAGGATTAGATTTAGCCTTTTGAGCAGCTTTCCTCTTCTCCTTATTCTGCAGCTTATAACATTCAGAAATATCATGAGTATTTCCTTTACAATATCTGCAGAACTTATCTTTGCCTCTGGATTTAGAGCGATTGCGATGACCGCTCGAACTTTTATCTCTCCCATTGTTGAATTTCTTCTTCTCTGTCCTACCACGGACGGACAAACCTTCTCCATCATCATTGGCAGCAACTTCAGGAGACACTATCAATTTCATCTTTTCTTTTGCATGTAAAGCATCATAAACCTCATTAACAGTAAGAGTGTCATGACTGTATAATATAGTATCTCTGAAAGTTGAATAAGACGGGAGCAACGAACACAAAAGCATGAGAGCTAAATCCTCATCATCATATTTTACCTCCATGGACGTAAGGTCCGAAACAATCTCCTTGAAGACTGATAAATGAGAGGCCAATGAATTACCCTCTTGCAACTTGTGAGTAAACAATTTCATCTTCAAATGCATCTTGCTGGTTAGATCCTTGGACATGCAGATCGACTTCAGCTTGAGCCATAAAGCAGCAGCGGTTTTCTGATCCAAAACCTCTTGCAAAATATTATTAGATAAATGAAGATGAATTTGTGAAAGAGCCTTACGATCACGACGCTTTTCTTCATCGGTCCAAGTCTCTTGCTTCTTATTAGAGAAAGAATCAAGCGCATCATCCAAATCGGTGTGCGCTAATATTGCCCTCATCTCAACTTGCCAAAGAGTGAACCGTGTATCACGGTCAAGCAGCGGAATATCATATTTGAGAGAAGCCATCGAAAAAATCAGCAAGAAAATAAATCTGCAAAATCACTGGTACGCTCCGTGTACACGAAGCAATAATCTGCAGACTCCCGTCCTGTGTACGTTCAGCAGAAACAGAAGAAACCAATCTCCTGGTACAATAACCTGTGTGTGCGCAGCGAAAAACGGAGCGAATCAATCTCCTGTGTACGATCTCCCGTGTGCGCGTAGCGGAATTCTCCAAATTGCTTTGGAGCGGCGCTGCAGTTTCACGTGAATCCAAGAAAAAAATGATTTGCTTCCAGCGGCGGACAGGAGAATCTGTCCTTGGATTTGATGTCCACGACAGCGAACACGCAGCACACGGACACGCAGCAGCAGCGGCAGCTTTTATCAATGGATGTCAACTCGTCGACTCTGTCTGGTACTGACACAACGAACGGAAGACCAACTCGGATCAGATCAAAGATCGCAGCGCTAGAACGAACAGGAAATAAATCCTAATATTTTTTTAATCAAATCTCGTGTTTGGCTCTGGTACCACTTGTTAGCAAATAATGTATAAACAAGATCGAAACGAGACACGGATTTTTACGTGGAAAACCCTTGCGGGAAAAACCACGGACGCCAACCGGCAATCTTCACTATATGAGGAGAGTTTACAAAACGCAGAGGAATTACAATGAGTCTCTCACTTTTCTCCGTGCAACACACAAGATGTATATATATGGGTGGGTAACTAATACGATCCGTAACGTGGGAGGACTCCACCTCTCACACCTCCTAGACGTCCCTAGCAAGACCGAATTTGGATCATATTACAACAGGCAGGACGACGGGTCAAGCACAGGCAGCTGTACTGCCTGCTCATGGCGGCGACTATGCTGGGTTCGGCTCCACGCTGCTCAGGGTGGGGCTTTTGCGTGTTCAACATGTCGAACTGTCCTTGCAACCATTGAACCAGATCCATGTTCACGGCCAAGAATTATTTGTGGGAGTAAGCACGCAACCAGAGAGATGTATATGTACACCTAGAACACTGTTTCGCTCGTGCGCGCAGGTGATGTTTGTCGCTGACAGACCAACAAATAAGTACCCATGCTTATTTGTGAGCTCAGGTTTCTGAGGACTAAATCGATGCCACTGGCCAGTGCGAATAGAACTCCTGGTCATGTATCCTACATCTTTGATCACATTGTGGGTCAGCAACGAATTTGAATCACACAATTGGAACGAGTTCAGAAGTATCCCACATAGTAATTTGCAGGAGAAAATTACGTGCCCTGACTGTTTATTATGGTCTATATAATAGTTTAATTCAGATGCTTCGGTGCATCGCGAGTACAGAGTTGGCCACATAGTACATTCTTCGATGATATATGCATTGATAACCACAAACCATGTTAGGCTAAAATAAGTTTAATGTCGAATACTGCATGGAGTATCGTACCCTCACTACGGTCCTAACAAGTCTCCTTGATGTCATGTGCTGAGTGTTTTTTTCTGAAACATTGTGCCTAGTGTGTCGTGTGTCCTGACCTTGACACATGGAACAAGTCTCCTTGATGGAGGACACACGGCACAATAACTGTGTCATGTGCCTGATAAATTACATACGGCACAGTTATATGGCTTGTGCCGTGTGCCCACAATATGTTTCCTGTAGTGCCTCCAGTCCCTTATATAGGTCTTATGCTTGGGAACAATAATAGTTATGGTGAAGGCCTGAAGGGCCAATAAACAAGAATTATGGTGTGAAGGCCTCATATAAGTGAAATTAGTACCGTAGTTAAGTGGATAAATTACATACGGCACAGTTATATGGCTTGTGCCGTGTGCCCACAATATGTTTCCTGTAGTGCCTCCAGTCCCTTATATAGGTCTTATGCTTGGGAACAATAATAGTTATGGTGAAGGCCTGAAGGGCCAATAAACAAGAATTATGGTGTGAAGGCCTCATATAAGTGAAATTAGTACTGTAGTTAAGTGGGAGACAAGTTGAATAATGTCTAGGTAAAGAGGGGTCCACGTGGAAAATGTAACTAAACGGCCCACTAGAAAATTGTTGACAAACTTATATTTGGTAGATTAAAAGTGGAGCCAGAGTAAATCTAGTTATACCATGGAATGAAGCATCTTGATAAATAATTCAACAAGTTAGAAGAAATATTTCACTGGATTAGAGGCGTGAAACAGAATCTAGGAATGTCTTATAGCTTTGGCAAAACTAAAAAAAATGAAGCCAATAAAGTAGTACGAGTTAGGTATACTAGTCCGTCAACCCGTGCAGCCTGCACGGCTAGCACTATTAAAAAAATTCTATTTCATGACATTGATTTCTCATGTGAAGCCCACTTTATATTTTTTTATATTATTAGTATATCATACATTTCTACACTTTTCCAAAAAAGGTATTCATTGCTTTAAACAAAATATTGAAAATTGGAAATGAAAAAGTTCCTAATAACATCTTTATAGCATTAAACATCTTGTAAGAGTTGTACCAATTTTAATTTTCCACTGTAACTCCCTGATTAGATGGTTCAGTTAATTACTTTGGTGATTGAATCATATAACCAAAGTCTAATGTAGTATAATGTTATATCTGATAGTTAGTAAAATCAAAGTTGGTGTCTTTGAGTTTTTTGAACTTTAATATAACAATTGACAATGTTGTAGCGAAGTCAAATTTCAAACATATTACTAATGTTGCACACACCTTATGTTTAAAAGTCACTACAACTTGGAATATTTCTGTTTTTGGGATCAAGGATTTTGAGAAAGAACAATTAAGAACATTAATTGTAACTAAAATTGTTCCAATCTTACTTTCCAATTTTATTTTCTGGTACAAATATAACTCCAAAGTTTCTCTTAGTTAAATTTCATATAGGTTCGTAATGTGAACACTTGATCAACATGGATGTTGAAACTTGAAAGGATTCTATACATATCATCCATGTTAAACAATTATATGATGAATAAATCAAATAAGAGTCTAGTATCCTTTTTAGATGCATCAAATTTCAAACAATTTTTTGTTAAAGATATTTTGTTCTTCCTTATTTTGACATTGCAATATTATAAACATTTAGAAAGTGTAAATATTCATTCATTTAGCTTAACCAACATATCCATATAAAATATTCCCTATTGACATGCGTGATTCTATTTGCAATAGATAGTAAGACAACAAGGCTAAAGTAACAATACATGATATAATAGAGGCAGAACGTTCTGCATATTTTCATGGGCATGTACGAAAATCTTGGTCTGGTCTAGTATGTGTACGAAAGGATAAACTCGCATGTACTAAAAAATAGTCGCATGCATTTCATGCAAATAATACCATTTAACTTGATGAAGCTGTTTAGTTAGGTCTTCTTACTTTCACGAAAGGAAAAACACATGGCATCTCTACGCAAAAAAGGTTAGCAGAAAGATTTTCAATGAAAAGAAGTTTGATTTCCTGGAAGGTGAAGACTTGAAAGTTCGATCTGTTTTATTGTCAAACTGGATGTGTCCGGATACATTTCAGGAGCTCGTATACTTCTTAAAAGAACCATGCTATAGGTCCGACCTACAGAAGACTAAAACGGTCATGTGATGCAGATGTGATTAATTAGATAGATCACGCGCTAAGTGGCAGTAGATGTTGTACAGTCGTACCTCTATTTCTCTCTTTTCAAGGCAAAAATTAATCTACTCACCATAGATGTTCCATCCACTCGATATTCCAATTCCAGTTAGATGTAAACCATATGCTGAAGCTTCATCCTGATCATGATATCAAAATTGTGATTAATTAGATATCTTGGATGTATTCAGTCTGCAACACAATCCCCATATATATATAAAGAGAATCTGTGAGGGAAACTAACAATTATCAAGATTGTATTATTCTTCATCAGCGACCGACAGAGCAAAGCACCACAAACCAATACATGCTCTGCGTATGTCCATTGCAAGTCAGCAGCGCATGCACATCGGCAGTCCTGCAACTCGATCGCACTGGTGTTAACTAAGATGCAGAGCGTGACCAGGAGACTAATCATTGGCATATGACCCATAAATAAAATACGAATTGTGGCAAACACTTATTTACGATAATTACGCACCAGATGATGTTGCTGTCACCGGCGGCCGATGATGGAGAGCGCCCCAAATACATGCTGGCGTATATCCATCGCGAGTCCTCAGGTCTCATCGCGGCTTCTCGGCAAGGCGGCAACTCATCGGTGTTAAACTGCAGGGCATCATCAGGCTAATCATCGGCATGATGACCTGCCATTGCCACCTATTTCCATCTAGAGTTTTGGCAATAGAATATCTCGTATGGAATAGTTGCTTATTTGGATGTGGGATGTCCATACTTTAACAGTTGCAACTTTGGAAAGTAATCAAGGAGACACACGAACGTGTCCTGGGCTCCGCTGCATGCTTACTTGATTAGAGATTCAAACCAAACTTGGAAAATAATCATATCATATACGTAAACGATAGTGGCCTCTCAGTATTCCCCACAACACAATATCCACCGTAGAGATTTTAGCAACATCCAAATCAAAGGTCAGATGTTTTGCTTTTTTCGTAATTTCTAGTATTTTGTTCCGATTAATGTGGAGGCCTCGAAAGGAGCCTCCAATTAGTAAATATAAGATGTCTGATTGCCACGATCATTTGGCAATGAGATCAGAATAACATTGAGCTCTTGGGCACCCAGCCAGATAAAAAAACCTATTGTCTCTTGCGTCTGGGTGATGCTTAACAGAGTTATCTTTGAGAATAACGTTTTCAGTGCAGCTCAAGGATGGTGCAAACAAACCTGTTATAAGATGAGTACTGGCTCGATTAATTACCCTTCCACTGATAAGGATGAGACGCACAAAAATGCTGGGTTCTGTTTCACACATCAAATGAGCCTTTACGGTGCTAAGTCATGGTAGAATGTACCTTTGGGACCAGCTGGTTGCGAAGTTTGGAAATGGAAGCCATCAAGAGTTTAGTCGGGTGCGAACACGTATCAGAACACGTATCAGCCTTTTTCATTGGACAAATTCTGATCTTAGTCGCAGAGCAGTTGTGGTATTGTGGATACGTCTCAAACTTCCCAAATCTGCATGTCAGTTCTGCACATCTTATGACGAAGGAACGCCAAACATTAATCAGTCAGCAGCAGAGGGATGCATTTTGTGAGCCCCACACGTTTGTTTTCTGAGAAACTTTTAGCGTGATGATGTGGTCAATCACATGATTTCCGTGCCTAAGAAGAAAAACTTCAACAGAAATCCATGTATTCCAGAAAGCATTATTGAAACTAATTAAGTTATCTGATAACAATGAAAAATAAAAGCAATTAAAAGTTGCAAGCCTGTGAAGAACTGTACATGGTTGGTGACATTCCATAAATCTACAAGACCACATGTATTATTATGCAGTTATGCACATTCAAAATCTAGGCATTTACAGGACCGTGTTTGCATCTTGTGCAGCTGTACTGGAGTGCACAGGCAACGAAGTAAAATTTGTTTCTTTCAGCAAATGGTGGTTCATCAATTTACATAGTTTATTTGATTAATTCTCACTAACATTCGCTGTTTAATCTGTTTTCTAGATTAATCTTTAGTAGCCACATGCCATATGTATTTGCTAGGTTCAGTTGATGATCTTATATACAAAGGAGACAGGGAGCCACACATGTAACTGAGCCAACGGTCCGCAAGACCTTTGGTGCTATATATATTTGGTGCAGAACACTACTGAGAAACACATGCCCTCAATGATCTCGAATTAACATGGATAGGTTTCCGCGTAACTGAATTCAAATAGGCCTTTGAGATATCTGGAAACGAAGCAGCTTGACAAGCTGAATAGCATGAAGCACTACTGATGAAAACTGCTGCGGGGTCGGTTGTGCATGACCTGAATCATCCAAAGGGCTGCAACCAGGAGAGTCACTTGTTGGAGAACCGAGGAGAATAGATCCTCTGCAGACCAGATCTCTTGGGAGTGCTCCAAATTATTGTGTTGCACCTGCACCGGCAAGGCGATGGCCATGAACGTCGCAGGTGGCTTTTCGGAAGCATGTACCCGGTGCACAGTTAACCCTCATATTGTCCAGCAGGTCCAAGTCCTCCGCTCCTGAGCATGTCAATAGTGAAGATATACAAAGATCAAACGGTTACTGATGGCTGCAGACGGTCTATTTTGTTCCTATCTTCACGTTGTAAAGGCCTTATGCAAGTGCAACAACTGTATACTCATTCCGTTTTTAAATTGTTGATGTCGTTGACTTTTTTCGTTACGTTTGATCATTCGTCTTATTTAAAATATTTTTTCAAATATGTGAAATCATAAGTCATGTTTCAACTTCCGTTCATGATAAAACAAATCATAATAAAATATTTGACAATTCATAAACTTTTTTGAATAAAACGAACGGTCAAACCTAACGAAAAAGTCAATGGCGTCAACAATTTAAAAACGGAGGGAGTATTATATAGTAACATTAACTATTGTGCACGCACCACAATCAAATTTCCAAAGTAATTCATAAAGGCAGAAAAACGGAAAGAAACACAATAGATCAGAGATAACCATTTTCACAAACAGACGCAAGCATGCAAATTAAAAATCTCGTTTCGCCTTCCAAAATGTAGACAATGATTGGCTAATTCTTTGACAAAGTATAACGCCATAACTATTGATTTTATTCTTTAATATCAATCCAGAATTATAAATGGAAACTGGGAAACAATTCGTTTTCATAATTTTCCGGCGTACAAGAAATAATTTCTGGAGAACAGAGCACGCACTTGTGTGAGCTACGTGAAGAATATTTATTGGCAATTCAGGCTCCAGTAATTTGATTTTGTTAATTCATTTCATTTCACTAAAAAAGAGTTCAATCTGCATAGTGTACTTGCAGTTGCCTCGTGAAGCTTCAAGTGCTAGCTGTAACTTATCACTTTGATTAAATTTTCCAAATACACCTCCGGTTGCTAAAGCCAACATATATACTTGCTGGATTCAGTTACTCGAAAGTACTTTTTGGTCCTATATATATACTAGGTCTCGATGCAGAACGCTCAACTGAAACACATAGCCTGCACCATAAGGAATTAGCACTCATGGCTCTCCTCGCAACTGAATTAGAATAGGCTTACGAGGCACCAGGAATCTCAAAACAGAGTGGCACGATGTGCTGAAGTGCACGAATCATGCTCAAAAATTGCATGGAAATAGGTTCGCCATGACATGACATCGAAGGATTTCAAACAAGGTGCATCACGTGTTGGATCTCAGAAAATAATCGCGCCTTCTCGACTGCAATGGTGCTGTGTCTATAGGTTCCATGCTTCTTACCAGAGCTTCCAACATCAGCATTGCCGGTCAGTGGCAGGCACGCATGCAGGAGCCTGCACTCTACACACGTCTGATGCACCTTTTGAACGCTTGAGGGGTTTAGCTTCCAGCCTGCAACTCCTATTAGATGTCTTTTTGGCATAAGCCCATCTGCTACACCCGTGCGGCCATCACCAATTGGTGTTGGAACCGAGCGCACTAGCATCTCCAATTTGTAAGGGCCGTGTAGAATTATGGCAATTGTCATTTCTAAATCGTGAACGTAGCATGAAGAGACTGTTGTACATAAATCACACCTAACTCTATGAATTAATCGTACAGACAAAAACACCAGAATAAAATGAATGGATTGTAGTATGGGATTGCACAAGCTGAGGCGCGAATACAAATTATAGTAAACTGCAATTGACCAATTTATTCATGGATCAAGGTGTAGATCAATGTTTTTTTTTTTGTTGAGACAATTTTTGTTCATTAGCTGCCTTGGTTCTCTCTTTCTCATTCAGAGTCAATATTCTTAGCCCTTATGCATGTATGCAATGATGAAAACTACTACAACACAACTTTTTCTATAGTTATTATTGTAGCTGTTCAGATGTGGTAAACTGAAACACTTCTGGCACATATGAATGTACAAAGTTAGCTACCATACTAATACACTCTTTGATGATTATGTGCTCATGGCAAGAAAACAAATAGCATTCGTAGGGACTACTTCAACACGCTTTCGAGCCTATAAAAGCACATAGTGCATCTTGGAATCTTAAAGGAACCGTATGAATTAGTTTGACGTAAGAAAATTGAGTGTGAACACAGTCTACGAATATCTGTACACCAGTAGTAGATATTGTTGTCGTAGGGACTGGAGGCACCGGGATAGAAGATAAGGCAAACCTGCCGGAAAAGGCTCACTGATTGAAAGCATCACTAGGAGGAACTAGATGTCATCAGCTTCTTAAGGGCGTGAATCTCTGAAACATGTCCATGTTGTGTCTGAAGAACAAGTCATTTGTGCAGTAGTGCCCATCAGAGTAGATCGTCAGGGAGATTGTTATGCCAGCAAGCGCATGGCCGTATATGGACAGTCAGGATACAATCAACGTGGCCCTAAAGGTGGGAACTGGAGAAAAACTCAAAGAAGAAAGCTACATCACAAATACATGATGAATTGTTTTGCTGTACCAGGAAACGTTTGTGGGCAGCATCCTTCAATTATGTGAACTGGGAAATACTATGAAGCTGACGAACTAATTAAATATGTGAACTACACCTGTTGATGTTGTTCCTAAGGATGCACAGTTCCTAGAGTGTTGGACTTCTCACTGAGGGTGTCTTCCACACAACTGCAGTGATTGTGACAGGCTATGTGATGATGCGTATGGGCTTGGATTCATCCCATGCTTTAATCATTCGAGATGTAAATGTTTAGGTGACACTTCCGGTCAACTCTTTCGCACTTAGAAAATTTGTCAAACTTATTTAAAAACGCTGCATCAGATTTTGTTGTATCTAGTGTCTCCTTAAATCGCACATCGAGAACTCCATCCATGGGTTGGTTTGTTAGAATATAGGTATTTATAGAGATCAACGACGGATAATTTTTTTTGTTTGTTGAGATTATTTGGATTCATCAGCTGCCTCGGCACCTCTTGCTCATCACAGAGTCAATACTCTGACCCCATATGCATGTTTGCATTGATCAAAATTAATTAAGACTATTTTTATAGCAATTATTATTACTATTCTTATGTGGCAAATTGAAAAACATCTGGTACATATGAAAGTACAAAGTTGGCCACCCATAAAACATTATTTCATGATTTGAGCTGATGGAAAGAAAGCTAATAGCGTTTGTAGTGACTACTTCAACACGCTTTCGGGCCTATAACAGTCTAGGAATGGCTGTAACTTATACTAGATATTGAACTCGTAGGGACTGAAGGCACTGGGATAGAAAATAAGGCAAATGTGTCAGAAAAGGCTAACTGGTTCAAAGGTCAAAGCCAGGATACCAATGTGGGTTAAGGACCACTATGATGAACTGGACGTCAGCTTCTTAAGGGCGTGAACATCTGAAACATGTCCATGTTGCATCTGCAAACAAGATCTTTGTGCTGTAGTGGCCATAAGAGTAGATCATCAGGGAGATTGTTATTCCAACATGGCATGGATACATGGAGTGTCAGGATAGAGTCAACGTGCCACTAGAACTGGGAACTGGGAAAAACTCCAAGAAGAAAGCTTCATCACAACGGCAAGATGAATTATTTTTGTGTACCAGGAAACGTATATATGCAGCAACCTTCAACTATCCAAATGAAGCCAGGGAACCAAATATGTTATGCAGCTTCAGTAAAATTGTAAATTATTATGTAGCCGGAAATGATTCTGTAATCAAGTCAATTTCTGTACAGTCATGCTATAGATTATTTTGCAAACTTTCTGCACAACGTTTTCTTTTGCTCCTGTAAATTTCAACTCTATTGTTTATCTTTTTTTCTTTTCAATAATGAATGAATTCCATAGTACAGGATACAGAATAAGAAAACATGTGCCAAAAAGTATTTCGTTCCATACTTAAATTTGTAATGCCCTTTTGCAGCATCGTCACAACTATAGAACATTGTAATAGCATTATCGGTGTCCAAAATAACCAACTATTGATAATTGTGTATTGTGCGTCTAAGAGTGTGGATGGTTTGTAAGAGTACACGAGGTTTATACTGTTTCGGGCGGAATGTCACAATAGGTCTCGTTTCGAGCTGTTAGTGTTGCTTGTGTGAGTCGTAGAGGTTTGTCTATCAACAGACTCTTCATTTGTAGTTTTCAGATTCCAATCCTGAAATAGGTTATTCCAAAGGTATTGTGATCCCCATGATGAATTGATAGAAGTAGGAATGAGGAAGATTCAAGATAACTGACAAGATGGCGTAAAGATTTTGATCAGACAACACAAGGGTACAGAATGATCGATGAATAGAAGTGACTCATTTGGATGATTCCATCGAGAGTATCTTCAAGCACCAAGAGAGATTTAAAGGCAAAGTATGATGAAGGGGATCATAGCTGATCAGATTACTTCTCGTTGGGCATCAAGCTCTGCATATTTGTGTTTCTTTGTATATAGTTCATAATCAGAATATAACATTAGTAATACGAGCGATCATATCATTACTGAATAAACCTCACTTATGTATGTTTAACCGATGGGAGAATCATATGTCTTATGGTTCATAATCAGAACATAACATTAGTAATACGAGCGATCATATCATTACTGAATAAACCTCACTTATGTATGTTTAACCGATGGGAGAATCATGTCTTATGCATACGAGCGTTCTTCCTCTTGATGTGGTGGATTGTATCGGAAGGTAAAAATTTCTACTGATGATGACATCTTTTGTATTTGTATATAATATGGAATTGAAATTACATTGCAATATTGAAGTCTACACTAGAACCACTATTCTCACATGGTCGACTGTAGGTTAATCTTTCAGAGGGGTGTATCACATCAAGCTATTTGAGCTCTTGCAAAACCAAATAAAGATAATAAGAGACAAGCAAATAGCACCAAGAATATCGTATATAGAGAACTCTTGAAATTTTTTATTTATTTTCACCCTTGCATAGTTTTTCTTCAAAAAAAAATTGTGTTAGTCATCCTGATACAAACTTGCATATGCTTTTTTGTTGCAAGAAAACAAACCACTTCCATATGCGAGATAACAATCTATGTAATTTGTAGAGCCTATAACACAGTGTATTTTCATTGATAGAGGGATCAAAATTTAAAATCTGCTTTTTCTTCTTTTTGGCACACATTGTAATAAGCCATACTTACCATATACTATGAACATGGATTCAAATGCATCTATCGTTGTATTGGGTTTCACGTAATTTTAGTAACCGATGTTATGTTAAGGGCCGAGATACAATATAATGCACGCGCATATACTAGTAAGACAAATAGTTAAACATGATTTCTGAAAATCAATGAATCCTAACATTTCTGTATGGAGGTAGTACTTCAACACAATTTCAAGTCTAAAGCATAGGAGCATCTTAGAATATCTACAGTACAATATGATTTAGTTTGACATAAGAAAATGGAGTATTGAATAGCTTTATACTAGTATTAGATATGGAAATCATAGCTACCGGAGGCATTGGAAAAGAAAAATAAGGCAAGTCTTTCTGAAAATTCTTATTTGTTGAAATCCAGCAAATGAATATGCCTTGAGAATCCCTATTCGGCGTGAGTCTCTGAAGAACAGGATTTGGGAGTTGTAGTGCCCGTCAGCGATAGATTGTTATGCCAGGAGTGGCATGGGCGTATTTGGACTGACAGGATACCGTTAAAATGGCCCTAGAGATGGGGACATGCAAAAGATGTAACAAGAAATCTTCATAAAAAAATGATGACCAATTTTTCTCCGAACCATGTATCCATGTTTCTGCAGAAGAACATGATCACTACTATAAAAAAGCACTATAGCTGTGGTTGAAAATGCATTGTACCCGCCGCTACGAGTGCGTAGCTACAAATAAAAGGTTTTAGCGGCGGGTATCCGGGATTGGGAAACCACCCGCCTAGACACGGGCTGGATCTGCGGCCCCTGCGCACCGCCATGCTGCCGCCGCCTCGACGGGGGCGGATCCACGGCCCTCGCGTGCCCGCTGGATGGGGGAGGGGGGGGATCCATGGCTCCAGCGCACCACGCTGCCGCCGCCGTTGGAGGGGGATCCGCGGCCCCCACGCACCGCGCTGCCGCCGCCACATATCTGGGGCCCGGCCGCAGCGCCACTCCTGCCTGGGCCACCGAGATGGATCTGGGGAGGCTACGCCGCGCCAGGGAGGGAGGGTGCGGCAGCGCTACCGTGCGGGGAGGGTCGGTATTGCGTCACGCCGCGTCGGGGAGAGAGGGGTCACGCCGTGCCGCACAGGGAGGGGTCGGCCGCGCCGCCACGCGGGAGGGAGGGGTATGGCTGCATGGACGCCACGTTGGCTGGGATAGGCCGACAATGGTGGATCCGCCCGCGCGCGCGTGTGAGAGAGAGAGAGAGAGAGAGAGAGAGAGAGAGAGAGAGAGAGAGAGAGAGAGGGGGGGGGCTGGGAATTGGGCTTTTTATATTTCGGTTGAAGCTAGGGTTTGGGGTGTGTGTGGGCTGGGCAGTGGTAGTGGGCCTCTTTGCAGGCCGCCGCTAACTAATATTTGTAATCATGCTTTCCTCTCCTGCCACACTACTGTGACGATTTGTGGTAATGCCAGTCAGTATTGCTGAAGAACAATAGATCGTCACGGAGATGGTTATGATAGGAATGGCGGCGTACATGGGCTGGCAGGATACAGTTAACGTGGCCCTATAGGTGAAAGGTCAAATAAGAAAAGCTTCAATGGTCATTCATGACGTATTCTTTGACTGTAGCTGGAGTCTATTGTGTGAAGTGTCCTTCAACCGTGCAATGGAGCCGGGGAAATGACTATGTTTTGCTGCTTGATTAACATTATTATAATTACAGGACTCTGTAAATGACTATGTTTGAGAAACTTTCGATCTCTGTAAAATGACTGCTGTAGAAGTCACAACGGAATTTCTGAATTAAACTAACAGAAACATGATAAGAAAATAAATTAATGGATTGGAGTTAAGCATTTCACAAACAGACGTACGAATAATACAATGTAGACTGATAGGTAAATATATTGCGGACAGGCCGGTGGCCTGGTGGTTGAGCGTCCTCATAGGGCCAACTGAGTCCCTATGTACGGTTTCGGGAAGGTTTGGGGATTTTCTCGACCTGCATGAGAAGGTGAAGGTCTTCTTCTTAACAAAATGCACGGAAGCCTTCGTACCCATGGTAGGTCGAGTTTTTATAGGAAACTATATTCATGGGTTATTTCGTCGGTATCTTGATTTTATATATAACGAAATTAGTAGTGACGGCGAGCTCGTTTTTGTTTCCCTTTCGGAGCAATTGATTCATCAACCGCCCGGTCCCCCCACCGTCCACACTCTTACTCATACATATTATACAACACTCTTTTGTGAAGCCCCCCACCATCCTAACCCTAGCACCACACCTGTCGGAACCATCACCGTCGGCCCCCTCTTCTTCCTCGGGGTCACAAGCGTGGGTTCAGGAAGCCCCCTTCCCAGTAGTTTAGTTGTTATAGTCTTAGTAGTTCAGTTCTTAAGTAGCTGTAGACCATGAGCCATCGCTGCCCCCTCCTCCGGCTGCTCCTCATCATCATTGGCATGCTTGTCGCCTATAGCACACCATCTCTCAGCGCTGAGCGCACCGTTCTCTCCCCATCTTCCTCCAATAACAGGAGCTTGATTCACTCCGCCAAAGGATAGTCTGTGCCTGTTGTGCATCAGATCTAGGGCTGATGACCCCGGATCTAGGCTCCTATCGTCTGACCTCCACCCTGTTGCTTCCTCCAAGGTTTGGTGGGCTGTGTAGCCACCTCGCCGCTTCACCGCCTCAGAGGTCATTGAGCACTCTACCACGCCCTGGCACTGCCATGGGAGCCCCCCCCCCACCGCACGTGGGCAGCAGCTGTTGTATCGGTGTGGGGTCCACTTTAGGCATATGATGTTCTACCTCCAGGAGGGTCATCCTGCTTCAGTAGTCCCCTTCGTCCGACCATCTCCCGACCACCCATGCCACTAAGTTGCGCCCACGATCTCTCAGTCGTGTTGTCTCACCCTATTTCATCCACATGCATTGCTAACATGTGGTGTAGGGGTTGGACTCGGGTACATGTATTTGATGCTTTGAAGTGTTGTCTACAACTTACTTAAAGTGCCTTTGTACTCTCCTTTTCTACAATATATTATATCCTCCCTTTATAGAAAAAACACTCTTTTGTGATAGTTATTATTATAGATATTCATTATGTCAAACTAAAATACTCTTGGTACAATAAAGTAGTACCAACCACGTCAACTGGAAGGTCCAACTACTACTTTAATACTGGGAGAAAAAGTGAAAGTCACCTAGAGGGGGTGAATAGGCGCTAATCCTTGAATATCACTTAATTTAACAATTTAATAACATAGAAAGGATTGACTGACTACAATATCCGATTATAGTAAGATATTGTCCGACTAACAAAAAACTTCCCACTATAACAGGATAATGTTCGACTGCCTTGTGTAGAAAAACAGATCGGCCGTCGAAATGGACAACCTAGAACAATTCAAGCTAGAGCAAGAAGCTAGACAGGTGAAAAAGCAATAGCAAAAGGGACACAAAACAGAGCTACAACATGCAAGGTACACGTGTAGGGAATTAAACAACGAGGGAGACAAGGAGACACAAGGTTTTTTCACCGAAGTTCATCTCCACCAAGGAACCTACGTTTCCGTTGAGGGGTCCACCAAGGACCGGGTCTCTTTCAACCCTAAACCTCTCCAAGCTACAACCAAGGCAAAGCTTGCAACCCACCAATAAACTCCACGAAGGATGGGAAAATACAAACGTCTGGTCTCTAACCACAAGCTTGGGAGCTCTCCGGATGACGCCTAACCGTCTAGGAGATGAATCACCAAGAGTAACAAACAAACAAGATGTTGCCATAGAGGATGGACCATGTGCTCTTGAGTAGGGAATGATGGTCCATCAAATCTCCTCAATCTTGTCTCAAACCCACCAAGGATTGGAGTCTGAACCAAGGGAGGAGAAAAGAAGTGCTCAGGTGAGTTGGGAGTGTATTTTCGAGTTGTGAGAGTTGCCAACCAGCCAAAAGGAGTGGGGATCCCCTTTTATAGTCGAGGCAAGATATAGAGTCGTTGGTTGCAGTATTTTAGGGTAATGTCTGACTAGGTCGGACTTTACTCGACTCTAGGATGTGTTTTGCTCTCAAGTTCGAGTTAGAAATTCGATAAAAGCCGGGTATTGTTCCAGCATTTGAAGAGTCGGACAATGTCCGACTCGTGTTTTTGTGGCATGTGTAGAACTCAAAGAGTCCCACTGGAATATCCGATTGAGCCGGATATTCCATGACTTAGATATTGCCCGACTGAGTCCGGCATTGTCTGACTCAGCGGTATTCTGAGCATTGCACAGCTCTCGGGGTCCAACTTCATTATCCGACTATGTCGAACATTGTCCGACTCTAGGATTTTGAATATGATGTGTTTGGTTCCGGAGTCTGACTCCTATATCCGATAGGGTCGGACTCCTATATCCGATAGGGTCGGATATTGTCCGACTATTTTGAATTGGAAACTAGATTTTTGACTTTGGAAATGTATTTTGAGCACTTGATTTCTCACGCTTATGTTTGATGATGTATTTTTATTCAAATAAATGAGTAAATGATGCTGGGTAGAGATACGATGTCTCAATGGGCTTGTAAAGATATCATCCACGAATGTTACCAGCCTATAGCTAAGAGGCCAAACAATCCTAGGATACGTATAGTTTATAATAAGCCTAATCATGTGATTAAGGTAATTGGCCGCAGCTAATGGGCCGGTGGGGGTTTGGCCCGTAACACATGCATGCGCTAGATTTCTATACAACCGCTCGGTTAGAGATAAAGCCACGTACGAAGAGATAAACATGCTCACGTCAAGAGATAGGATCGTAACTGAGACTTGATGGCGGCGCGCCGTAGGGACGCGATGGGCCGGTTCATTACCCTAATGACCTGCCTATATAAACTAATTAAGGTTTGACGTGCGGGGGCTGAAAGAGCTCACGCGACCACGCCGCCGGTTCCGAAAAACGCCGCAACCCGCCGCCATCCAAGCCAACGCGCCGCGACGCCGCCAGGCAGCATACGTCCCTGAGACGTCGCCGGGCCTCGTACGCACGAACTTCGCCGAGCTTCAAGTTCTCCGCTGCAACGTCGGAACACGCGAACTTCGTCGAGCTCTGCACGTAAACTTCGCCGAGCTCCGGACGTAAACTTCATTGAACTTCAAGTTCTCCGCTGCAACGTCGGAGTTCCTTACTACATCTGATGGCTTTGTTTGAGCCCGGCGTCGTTTTCCCCGTGCACATGACTCAAGGTGAGCAGTCGGTTTTCATATGAATCGAACAAATCATTGTTATGTTTTCTGTAGCGCTTTGGAGCTACCATGAATCAGAGAAACTTCATCCAATCACGGACGCCCGTCATCTATCCGGCGTAGTTGACTTCATCCTTAGTACATATGCATGATCACCCAAGATCGAAACTTCATGCAAGACAAACAGAAGATGCCTATCATCCTTTGGGAAACAGGCACGAAACTTCGGCAAAAGTCAAGATTCAATCAAAGAAAGCAAGAATCATGCAGTATGATTATATATTCATGATCAAGAAGAAAAAGATGCCGAAAGGCTCGACATTTTGTAAAGACGGGAGTTTAAAGTGCTACATAGCCTCCCTATAAACGATCTCATATTGTCAATGAGATTAGCGACGCCGAAAGGCTCGACAAAATTCTTCTTGCTTCGTGTTGTGATGCTATGTAGTGGGGCGTCTATATGAATAGTTAATAGATGTTTAGTACCAACAAGGTTACAGTAAATTTTGGTTAAGTAATGACAAAATCAAAGTCATACTCCACTGACATGTCCCACCTAGACGGATCGAACATATTGTTGCCGGGTACCGACGAGGCAAAGGCGACCCTTTTCGTTCGGGTTAATGAAGATTGGCATATACATGACTGGGCACCGACGAGGCGAAAGTCATCCCCTTCATTAACATCCATACCGTTTATATTCGACATGACGATGGCGCAGTTTGTGATTGAGTTTTTGGCAATACCAAAGTCATCCTCATCATGTGCGTTTTCACATGTAGCTTGTGTATGAACGAGCTACACTTTTATATGAAGACACGACCATTATGCGCAGCTTAATCGGAGGTGTTCTATAGACTCGCTCTATAGATGTAATTAACCGGCCGTGCCCTATAAGGCCCCGGGAATCGGCGAACTACGCAATCTCTCCAGTTAGATATCTCCTTAAGCAATGACGCAGAAGACGAAGGAAGACAAAGTCATGTGAACTGTGTATTTTGTAATATGTGATTAATGAAATATATGGTTCCTCGCTACACGTTTTGTGTGTGCACTTTTTAGCGTTTTGTCTTCATTTTGTTTTCACGAACAAAATGGCACGCCCAGTGGGACCCGATTCTCCTCCCATCTTCGCTGCGCTCCAATGGTCGTCATAATATTCTTCAAGGCTTACACATCCTTAAATTGACTTGGATGATGATACTTGCTGAGACATGATTAAAAAGGCTCGAAAGTCAACCCTGCATGCTGCGTTGCTATGAAAGATGGCTCCACATGCAACGTATTCATAGAGAGAGTTGACTTATCGTGAAGTTCTCCAATAATACATGCTCAACTGCCACACCATGGAGATGAAAAATTCCTTACGTGTGTTGGCACTAAAAGAAAATGAGGAAGTTGTGCGCCATTATCTTTTAGTGGGCATGTTATGAGTTAAAAAAAAAGAAGGAACAGGGGGCAATAAACCCTGCCTAATTGTGTCGTGGTGTATACCACCTTGTTATTTTATACTTGACATGAGTGATTTAAAATACGTATGAATTCAGTCTAATTTATACGATGAACTGATTGAAGGATTCCCTCACGCAGGAGAGTCCTTCCCCGCCATCTCCGCTGATGAAGCCATGAAGTTTGGTGCTGCTCCTTGCTTGTTCCACTTCGGGACAATGCCGCCCGTCGCAGCGCTGGAGTATGAAGGCAAGACGTACTACCATCATACTGAAGATCCCGCCCGACCTCGCGTCCAAACAGATGAACCTGCTAAGGCGAGAGAGCAAAGGAAGGTGGCTATTTCAGAGGCTCGTGAACTTCTAAAGAATCCTGAGAAGACCCCAGCTGTGAAGATGGACACTACTGAAGTCCTGGATAAGCTTCACAACGCCGCCTACAAGTTGACCTTGTCGGTGCTTAAAGCCCGATCTGGGGGCAATGCTAATACCCTCCGTAATTATAGGAGGAAGAGAAGCCAAATAAAGAAGCTGCATGCTGCATTGAGCGAGTATGCTGCTCAAGAAGCATCAACTGAAGAATCATATGATTATTCAGACCCTGTGACTACTCCATACGTGTTATCCCTAAAGGAACGACGTTCTCATGAATTAAAGAAGCGCATAAGGGAAGCCATAATGAACGAGTTTTGGACCCGCACTCTAAAACGTCCGGCTCGCTTCCCAGGCTGCAACTCGTCTGCGTCGGATGGGCGCAACTGGTTCCAACCTGCCGTGTTAGTATCAGTCAATCACATTACGACTGGTGATAACACAAAGAAGAATAAGTTTGCGGCACTTCCTAATGAAGTCCCGGCACCTCATACCAATCAGCTTCAACAACAGTTCCAACAGTTGCAAGCTCAAATGAGAGTACTTGAGCAACAACTCCAAGGTCGTGAGACTACAACACGAGCTGGGGGCAGGTCGAGTTATCCCTCCCCTACTCGTAGGCCTGAACAATATGTACGGGCTGGGGGCAGGTCCACATACCGAGCCCAAGGCCATTATAACTACGAGGCTGAATCATCTGGGAGAGCTAGTGAGAGGCATCATACCTCTAGCTATCGGCCTCAATATGACCGAAGAACTCTCTCCCCTAGGAGAGACTCCCCACACAGTTCCTCTAGTAGGCAAAGGCAGCCGTTGTCGCCGCCGCGCTTTACTCCCCGAGTACGTAGAGAATGGCGGCCAGTCTCGCCAAATCAAGAACGACACCGTTACAGTGGTGACTACCAGGAGCGCCCTGTGGCTCCATCATCTGCAGGTCCGAGACAAGAAGTCCATGGACTACCCCCACCGCAACACGCACAATACCCAATAGGTGTACCAGCTCAGGGTGCACCTTCCTTGGGTCCTCAAGATAATCCGCCGTTGCTGCCTACCCCAGCAATTACGTCAACGGTTCATCCCGCTGCGTTAGCAAACAAGCGCAAGCGTGATAATCGGCGAAGCAATCGACGCGCCATGTACGAAGAATTACAAGAATTGGTGTTGAGCCATGTGCACGTTCGGGTGCGACCAGAAGGCCAGGTCCACCCATTTTATGACAAAATAACATTACGTCTCTCCCCCGCCATAAAAGAAAATGAGAGGTATAGGTATTTGGTGGAACGCCTTGTACCTAAGCCTCGAAATTTCCAAGAAAATACACAGCAAGCGACATCGCAAGATGAAGTTGGAGCTGCTAAACAAGATGTTACCATCGAAATTGCTCCTGAAAATGTGACGAAAACTATGTCACGAACTTTGACTTCTGTGAAGGAGGATGGGCCTCCTGAAATCCAGCCTAATAACCTCCCACTAGCGAATGGGCAAGAGAATGAAGGGGCATCCCGGAATGCAAGCAGGGGACAGTTCACTACGTCTCCTGCCCAAAAAGATGACGTGGAGATGAATGATGCTAATGATAACGACACGGTTATATGTGGTACTCTGTCAACCCTTTCTCCCGATGAAGGAAAGAGGTCTAATTGGGTGCCTCCACCGGTTTCTCATGATTTTTCTTATCCCTCCGATGAAGAAATACTCCCTAATCCCAAGGCAAATTTCTCCAAACGAGGACTACTTCCTAATCTAGAGAGGGTCCGTGATTGGTTTAAAGGACCTAATGAGCAAGATGAGGGACACAAACAACAGGCATCTTCGTCCACTCCATGCCTCCCCATCACATCAAAAAAATCTACGGCTCGAGGTAAATCTCCATACAATGGTTTATCACCTCGCCCATACATTAATTTGGAGTCAAGGCTCCCACAAGACTCCGCTTCATTGCAAAATGTTGCACAACGTGCAGGTGTTGACACACGTTTGAAGTCGATAGCCTCAAAAAGAGTGGCAGGAACTCCACCTCTCACCGATCTTGAAGAGTCCGATGAAGAAGAGTCGGATGGAGATTCTAGTGCATCACTAGAGGAACATCCTGATTCCCCTCACTACTCCGGCCTTGCGCACTCTATAGTGTCGGATAATGACACCGAAGAAGACAACCTAAATGATGCATCTGCTCATATGACCAATCAAGATGCTCACAGCGGCAAGCAAGGTGAAGATATTCCTGGAGTATCGAGAACGAAGGATGCAATGGAGCAGAAACTCCTACAACAACAACAACAAATAGACCACATCGCTGCGCAAGTCAATCAACTTGTTGAGATTTTTAAAGGTGCAGCGGGTGGCATCCCCAACATACCTACGGCGGAGGGGGACCCTCAATTGGAAGAGTTGGAAAATGATCCAAACTTAAATAGAACAGGGGGCAATCTCCTAATATTTCCAAATCAGCACACGACGGCGAACAATGTTGGGCCTTCCCCAAACACATTGAAAGGTTATCAAGATATTATTGATCACCTAGTTGACAGGAAGATGAAACAAATGAATATTAATCAGGGCCCGCAAACTTCGAAAGCGAGCTCGATAAGCCATATGAGGCTTGGCATGATTTAGTGCCCTTCCCATCAGGATGGCACCCACCGAAGTTCCGCCTGTTTGATGGTACCGGTGACGCAAGAGAACACTTGGCATATTTTGTGGCCATGTGCGGTGATACAGCTCACATCCCTTCTCTTTTATTACGTCAATTCTCCGGCTCATTGACTGGTGCAGCCTTTCATTGGTACGATCGCTTGCCGGTTGGCTGTAACAACTCTGTAAATAAACACGCATTTCATCATGTCATCATGTGCATTGAAAAGAAAAGATTTAAATGTTTGTAAAGAGAGGCCCATGAAATAACAACTTCACTTGAGTAAAACTAAGGTCTTAAAAGAAGTCAGTAAGTAAAAGTAAATTATGGCGTTTAACATTCTCTATGGTTTAAGCATAAAAATAGGTAATTTCTGAAGTTGCTACCAATTTATTTGAATTTATAAAATACCTACAAGAAATAATGAAAGCTTATGTTTTTAATTTAAACTTGAATTTTAATTCAAAACCAGTTTGGATTTTCAACCTGGACCTAAAAGGAAAAATGTTTAAAACAATTCCAAATGTCTCCCTGAATTTTTGTGGAATTTTTAGAGCCCCGGAAACCTGCTTTGTAAATTGTCAAAAACCCAGGGGGTTTTATGTAAAATGGCCAGGGCCCCCGTGTCACTCTCTCTTTCTTCTTTCTCTCACTCCCGAACCGCCGCACCGACTCGCAGAGCTGCGCTGGCCAGCTCCGGCCGCGCGCCCTCCGGCCCCGGTGCCACGCAGAGCTTGCTCCACGCAGCTCGTCGGCGCTCTACTCCAACCGACGTACGAAGGGGATAAAACCCGCCGAGCTCATCCATTCCTCTCCCTTGGTTTCCTTTCGCTCGGGCCGCGCCCTGTCCTCCACCCCGCTCGGCCGCCTCCGGCCACCTTTCCGGCAAGCCACCACCCCCGCCCGCGCCGCACGCCCACGCCGGAGCCGCGCCCGGTCTCCATTCCCGACGAGCCGCTCTAACCTCGACGAGCGAAGCCGTTTTCCCGAAGCGGCCATCCCCGACGTGTCCGCCGCCGCCCGAAATTCTCTTGCTCCGGTGCGTATTTTTCCTCCGTTCTTCTTCCATCATGTGCATGATACTCCTCTAGAGTCTCTAGGCCCCCTTGTAGTTTCATATTTCAACCACCGTGGCCGAATCCGGTTTCTCCCCAGGTCCGACCGCCGGTTCTCCTCTCGGCTTTCGCTGCAGGCCCTGTTCCGGCCGCCTTCCGCGTCACCCGTGTTGACGCCGGTAAAGCCCGCACTCCCGTGATGCTCGTAGGAAGAAACGGGGAGCAATTTGGTGCTCAGTAGGCCGCATGCGACATCGCCGAACGCTCGGCGGAGCCGCACCTCGCCGCCGGCGTGTCTAGGGTAGAGCTCATGTGAGCGCGTCATTGCTAGGGAGTTCGCCTCACGCCGGGAGCGTTCTAGTGGGTCCGCGGCGAGCTTGGGAGCTTCGCGGACCATCTCCGACGAACCGCCGCCGTCGCCCGGCCGCTCGGCGCCATGGCGGCGAGCCCGAGCCGAGCCGGGCCGCGCTCGGGTTGCTCGGGCCGGGGTGGGCCGTTGAGTCGCTAAGACGCTAGATGGGCCGGCTCTGTTTCGGCCCAAAAGTCCTTTCTTTTTCTATTTTGCAAATTATTCATTTTCGTAATTGGTTCAAACTTCAATTATTTGTAGAAAATTCAATAAAATTCGGAAAAATATCAAACCAACTTTGTTTAACTCAGAAAAATGAGATCTACCCATTGGTGAAATAAAATATGTATTTTGAGTAAGTTATTTTATTAATTAGTAATTAATTACTTTCTTTGATTGAAGAAAGGCTATTATTTTATGTAAATAAAATGTTTAATTATGAAAAATGATTTTATTTAATAAAGG
The DNA here is from genome assembly GCA_031894775.1 of Chloris gayana. Lineage (NCBI taxonomy): Eukaryota > Viridiplantae > Streptophyta > Magnoliopsida > Poales > Poaceae > Chloris > Chloris gayana. Next base: position 25,082 of record JAUNZO010005056.1, on the reverse strand, counting down.
AGATACTGCAGACGAAATTAATAATAAAATTTATTCTTTCCAAAAATTAAATTTAAACAATGTTATTTTATGTAATCCTAATCTATTCATCTTTAGTCACTTAAAGTAATTAGTTAATTATTGCTTAATAAATCAGAATAATTCAGTAATTATTAAACTCAAGTAAGTAGTAACCTTAATCAAGTAATTAAGGAAACAACATTAATTAATGTTAATCTTAATTAAACACGTGTTAATCAACGATACTTAATTGTTAATTACTCGTTTAATGAATATACTTATCTTTAACTTGTTAATCAACCAAGGTAATTAAACGTTAATCATTATGTTAATACAAGGCTTAACTTATGAACTTTTGCATCCTCTCATCATATGCATTCATGCATACATGATCGTGATTCGCGATGCGTTGTCTGGTCGACTAGGTTCGAAGTGATCGAGGTTCCACCCGAGGGCGAGTCAGAGCCGGAATCTCGAAATCGACCCAACCGCCGAGGAGATTAACTTCGAACAAACTCAAGGCAAGCCCCGGTGCATCCTACCTATGTTTTTAAATATTTTATTTTATCACATAGTACAGCTTATGCTTGTGCATTAGGTATTAGGGTTTGGTTGACACCCTAGATGCATTATGGTAGGTTTCCGTCCGCTTGTTCTATACTGGTACAGGTAGCTCAATAGAGGCTAAGCTTAACTCATAGTGGCAACGGTAGTTGGTTAGGGCACTTAAAGCATGGAGGCTTTAAGCGTTTATGTGTTGACACTAAAGATGATGAGATGAGAGTGTTAATGAAGTTGAGACCGGACGGGCCCCGTAGGAGAAAGGGCAAGACGGAGATGAGGTCTTGCAAGGTGGTAGCCCCGTCTCGTGTCGGTCAAGGACCGTACCGTTGTCGGCCTAGTTGAACAAGTTTGAACGTACCGCACTACATGCTGGTATCATGGGCCCAGCAAGCTGATGTACCCTAGCGCCCCGGAGATGTAGCGTAGCCGCCTCTCTTTATCGTGCCGTCGGTGAGAGGATAGTCTCACGGGAGGGAGATGGGTCGACCACGAGGATAGTCGTGGAGTCGCCATACTTCCGGGGAGTTGGAAATGGCTAGTCCGCTGTCAGTGCTAGCGGGAAAGGTTGTCGCATACGATCGCTGGGATGCGTATACGTCGTGTAGTCGGGTTTTGCCAGCTGGTATAAATCGATTCGAATCGCTGTCCCTCGCAGCAATGAGTACCGCTTGTTGAGCTCGTCACATCGTAGTAAATACTGGAAGATGAAGATGAGGGTTGAAAGGATAACTGATCTATATTGATCTTGTCTTGCAAACTTGTTTGCAATAGTGATAGGTTGCACACCTCAAGGCTAATGAACTTAATACCGAGCTAAAATACCGAAAGTAAGGACCCACCCTTTAATGCTGTTTTTCGCAAAGGAGTAAACCCCACAGCCAGTAAAGCCTTTGCATACTAGGCGTCGGCCTTAGCGTGCCATGTTGACGGGTCAGTCTTGCTGAGTATTAGAATACTCAAGGTTTGTTCGTTACCTTACAGGGAATGAGTCGTATTATCACGACTTGTACGGCAGCTTTTCCCGAGGAGGAGCAATGTCCGGAGGGAGGTTCCCTGCAGTGGGAACGTATTCCCACACCTTGATGAGAGAGGACCGTGATGTACGAAGGGCTCGGTACATCACGACGTTTTGTAAAATCTTTTGAGTTGTATTATAGACAAACTTCCGCTAAATACTCGTAGGAGGTTAAACTTCAATAATGTTATCTTTCCGCTGCACGAATGTTTGTATTTTGAAAACCTGGTTGTATTATACCATGATATATATATATTATGACTTGTATGAGATGATGTTTCTGTTGTAACTCGCTTCGACGAGTGTTCCTCTGTTCCGATTCCCGGGTGTCCCGAAGGGATGTCACAGCTGGTATCGTAGCGGTTCAGAGGCAACAAGACATCAAGTACAAGTCTATTTTCAAAACTTAACACGCTCACACGATAGACGACGAGAGAGTACAGAGCCTATAAGGATGTAGAATAGTTAGATTTTTATTAACTGTTCGATGTTCGGGTTTTGGGAAGTGCTAACTATTCGTCGTAGCTTTTTGTACTACTGTACGTATAGCTAGTTTCCGAGCATGCATCATGTTAAATTCTGCACTAAATAACTATGGGGTATGTACTTAGCTAGATCGTAGTACTTTATAGGCTGTTCTGTTCGTTCTTTTCCTTCTGTGGGAAGAAGTGTTTAACTCGTTAAACATGTTCCCCTGCAGATGCCGGTCACTCGCGGTAGGAAGCGCGCCCAGGAGGAGGAGGAGGCACGAGCTGCCCGTGTCGCCGAGCCGGAGCAGCAGCTTCACAGCTTAGAGCCGAGGACACGTAGTCGGAGCGGCAGTTGGGTGCTTGGAAGCACCGCCGTCAAGTGGACCGTCGGGAGATCCGGAGGTCACACGCTAGGATCGCCGAGCCGGAGGAGCAGATAGTGGAGGTGACCCGCGCGCGAGACGAGTACCGTGAGGCGGTTATCGCCTTTGACGCACAGCCGACTACGAGGACTGCGGAGCGAGACGCCGCCCGCGCCGCAGGGGACCACCAGGAGCTACGGGCAGACATGGTGACAGCGCAGCGGAACCACTTGGTGGAGACCCTAGTCGCGAGGGAGATCGAGCTGGGTCAGCTATAGCAGCGAGTACAACGGACCGGCCGAGGCACACCACGAGCTGCTTCACGACCACGACGACCTGTTCGACGAGTTCGAGCAGTTACAGCAGCAGATGGTGCAGCAGCAGCAGCAGCAGGGTCCACCCGACGAGGAGGTCTCCGGGATGGACTACGAGCCACCACCCGCGTCACCAGCTTGGGACTTTGTGTCGGACGGCGACAGCCACGCGCCGTCGGCTTAGTGTTGTTGTGTTTTCACTAATGTAGGAGGGTAGCCACATTTTGCCGACATAGGTCGGATGTATATAGGGTACTAGCGGAGGTTGGGCAGTTGGGAGTGTACGCGAAGTGGGGTTGAGTTGTACCAAAAATAACAGTGGGAAGGCAGTAGTGCTACTATCTATATATATAAATATGCAGTTGCTAGAATAAACAAATGTCTTGAAATATTGGGAGTAGTTTCTACTTGTGGCTGATGCTCTTACTTCTTCACAGAGATGGACAAGCACACGTACGGGTGTGAGTGAAGTAAGAGGATCAAGGGAGGATGTCCGTGTAGTCAGGCCGGAGAGACAACTGCAGGAAAAGGAGGAGTTGTTAGCCATTAGGCAGGCGCAATTGCTAAACAGGGAGCAGCAGATTCAATTTAAGGATCAGCAGTTGGCAAATGCTCATGCATTGATCACTCGGCTTAGAGCAAGACCTATTGCAAGCACACAACGCCATCATGAATGAAGCAATAGGACAACAACCTCCAGGACGGTGAGCCGTAGGCGCAGGAGATTCCGATGGAGGTTGAGTCCGAAGAAGAGGAGGAGGATCCCGAAGAGATAATGGATGTGGATTCCGTCATCGACTTCACGGAGATTCCACGACCGGAGGATGCAGCATCCGAGACGGGTAGCTCTGCAAGCCGGAAGTGATCTCCAAGCTTCGTGAAGAGTACTAGAGTGCGAGTTATTGGCGAAGGAGGAAAACTAGTATGTACCTTAGACGCTAGTTAAATAACGAGCGTGATGTAATCACGCATGAGTGTATCATAGAAATTGTTGTAACGTGGATGTATAAACATGTTTGTTTTTGGATTGGTGGAGCGTTAATAAAGAGGGATTGATGCATCGATTGGAGTTCTCATCTACGTATTCCTCGTTTCCCCATTATTATGTTGGAATGAAGATGTCTAACGTAAATTTGCCTTGGACAGAATGGTTGGGAGAAGGAGGCGCGATGAGCCCGAGAGCTCTCAACGCGGGGCGGGAACACCACCACCACCCCGACACCGGCTCAAGCCATTGCAGCAGCTCCCGGATTCTCGCGCGGAGCAGCGGGAATTATTGGAGCAATTGGTTCGCAACACGGCTCCACAGGAACGTCATCAAGGCCGTAATGCACCGTAAGACAGGGTGACATTCTCGGATTTCTTATCAGTTCGCCCTCCAACCTTCTCGGATGCAGGGGAACCATTGGAAGCTGATCATTGGCTTCGCACTATCGAGTCAAAGTTGGAGTTGTTTCCATGTACGGATCATCGAAGACCCTCTTCGCTTCTCAACGAATTGCAAGGGTTTGCTCGGAGCTTGGTGGGCCAACTACAAAGCAATGTTTCCTCCGGGACATCAAGTTACATGGGCAGAGTTTACTAAAGCCTTCCGAGAGCATCATATTCCCGAAGGCTTAATGAATCGAAGCGGAAGGAATTTCTCATCCTCGAAGCAAGGAGATATGAATGTTCACGCCTATTCCAAGGTATTTAACCGCCTTGCCTAGTATGCTCCCGAACATGTGGACACCGATGCCAAGAAGAAGAACCTGTTCAAGGAAGGAATGAGTACTAAGCTACGATCCCGCTTGGTGTTAAACAAGACCGACAGCCTTCACCGACTTTGTGAGTGACGCTATTGCACTAGAAGACTCTATCCGTCTTCATCGGACGGAGAAGAACAAGAAGAGGCCGGCTACGGGACAAGGAAGTGGGGGACCATCCAAGTACAGATTGGTTTACACCGCACCCTCGAGTCAGCGTTATCAGCATAACCCCTCTCGTCCCAATTTCTACCGACGTAATCAACCACCCCAAGCAACCACAAGCAACAGCAGCCGAATCAGCATCGACCGCCCTATCAGCAACAGTAGTTTCCGTAATCCCCGACCAATGGGTCAAGCACCACAGCAGAATGGACCGCCATGTTTCAATTGTGGCCGTCCAGGACATTATTACCGCAGCTTGCCCATATCCCCGTAAGGCACCATATGCACCCGGACCTCAAGGGCAGCCGCAGAACCCACAGAGGGCACCAGCCAAGAATACACAAGTGAAGACTGGCCGTGCCAACTTTACTACGGCAGAGGAGCTACCCGAAGGAGGACAAATTCTAGCGGGTATGTTTTCTATCGCTGATCATCCTGCTATGGTTTTATTTGATTCTGGAGCTACGCATAATTTCATCAGCAAGTCATATGTTGCTAAGCATTGCATCACATCATCTAAGTTGACATGGACACATATTATCTCAACACCTGGGGGTAAAATTCTTACCAAGGAAGCGGCTACCAACATGCCATTAAGATTGGGGAACAAGGTTTATCCTACGTCATTAATCATCCTGGATGGGCAAGGGTTAGATGCAATTATTGGCATGCAATGGATGGATTTCCATAAGGCCGTATTGGATATAGCATCTCGAGCCGTATATCTGAACTCTCCTGTTCATGGTCGAGATTGCTTGCTCTTAACTTTTCCTCAAGCTATGCTGCCAATGGTCAATAAGGTTGTGGGTAAGAGTCTGGAGGATATACCTATAGTCCGTGAGTATCCGGATGTTTTTCCGCACGACTTGCCGGGACTACCGCCGGACCGAGCAGTAGAGTTTAAGATAGAGTTACAGCCTGGAACCGCACCAATATCAAGAAGGCCATATCGGATGCCACCCAATGAGCTGGCAGTAATTGAAAGTACAACTAAAGGAATTGCTGGACAAAGGATACATACGTCCAAGCTCATCACCATGGGGATGCCCACTCTGTTTGTAAAGAAGAAAGATGAGACATTAAGGCTATGTGTGGATTACAGTGCCTTTGAATGCCGTTACTATCAAGAACAAATACCCTCTTCCAAGGATCGATATCTTATTTGATCAACCGATGGGAGCTAAAGTCTTCTCCAAAATAGATCTTCGCTCAGGATATCATCGATTAAAATGAGAACCGAAGATATACCGAAGACTCGCTTTTTCCATCAGTGTACGGACTTTATGAGTATCCGGTGATGTCTTTTGGGTTGACTAATGCCCCAAGCACACTTCATGTACCTCATGAATTCTGTATTCATGCCGGAGTTGGACAAGTTTGTCGTAGTGTTCATTGACGACATCCTGGTCTACTCTAAGTCGAAGAGGAACATGCTAATCACTTACGAGTGGTGTTACAACGACTAAGGGATCATCGACTTTATGCTAAGTTCAGCAAGTGTGAGTTTTGGCCGAAGGAAGTACCGTTCTTAGGTCATGTGATATCAGCGGAAGGAGTGGCAGTTGATCCCGGCAAAGTTAAAGAAGTAATGGATTGGAAGCCGCCGAAGTCGGTTTCGCAAGTTCGAAGCTTCTTAGGATTGGCTGGTTATTACGTAAGGTTTATTCCTAACTTCTCGAAGATCGCCAAGCCAATGACCAAACTATTGGAAAAGGATAAGAAGTATGTATGGAGTCAAGAGTGTGAAGAAGCTTTCCGAACCTTGAGGAAATTGCTAACCACGGCTCCAAGTACTTGCTCAGCCGGATCCGACCAAACCTTTTGATGTGTACCGTGATGCATCGTGCACGGGACTTGGGTGTGTTCTAATGCAAGAAGGACGAGTGATTGCCTATGCATCTCGGCAATTAAGGCGTCATGAAGAACACTATCCTACCCATGATCTCGGAGCTAGCAGCAGTGGTACTTGCATTAAAGAGCCGGAGACATTACCTTTTGGGTAACTTAGTACACCTATATACGGATCATAAGAGTCTTAAGTACATCTTCACTCAAGCTGATCTCGAATATGCGCCAACGAAGATGGCTGGAATTAATCAAAGATTATGAGCTGGAGATTCATTATCATCCCGGCAAAGCAAACGTAGTAGCCGATGCTTTAAGTCGCAAGGTTCATTGCAATAACCTTATGGCTCGATTCGTGATTCAAGCACCCTCACCCAAGAATGATGAGCCAAATCTTCGGATTATTCCGTATGGAGCATTAACAAATTTGGCTCTTATCCCTACCTTGCGTGAGGAAGTGATAGCAGCTCAACAGAGGAGTGTTGGTATGGGACATATAAGAAGACGACTCAAGGAAGACGAAATCAAGTGTTTCCGAGAAGATAGCGAGGGAGTTATTTGGTTCCGCAGTCGATTGGTTGTACCCAAGGACCCGTCCCTTCGCAAGAAAATCATGGATGAGGCTCACATGTCCAAGTATTCTATTCATCCCGGAACCAACAAGATGTATCAAGACCTAAAGCAAAGATTTTGGTGGACACGTATGAAGCGAGAAATAGCCAAGTATGTCAATGAATGTGATGTCCGTCGACGGGTTAAAGCGGAGCACTTAAAGCAAGCCGGACCCTTACAACCTTTAAGTATTCCCGAGTGGAAGTGGGAAGACATCAGCATGGATTTCATCGTGGGATTACCACTAAGTCCACGAAAGCATGACTCAATCTGGGTCATTGTGGACAAAGTTGACGAAGTCTCGCTCATTTCATACCGGTACACACTCGATACACCGCCGAGAAGTATGCGTAACTCTACATTGCTCGAATTCTTTGTTTGCATGGAGTGCCGAAGACCATTATATCGGATCACGGAACACAATTTGTCTCCAGATTCGGGAACAATTGCAAGAATCTTTGGGAACCAAATTGATGCGAAGCTCAAGCATATCATCCTCAAACGGATGGACAGACAGAAAGGATCAATCAATATCTCGAGGATATGCTTCGAGCATGTGTCTTGACCTATGGTAAAGACTGGGAGAAGTGTTTACCGTTAGCAGAGTTCTCATACAACAACAGCTATCAAGAGAGTGCAGGAATGTCGCCATTCCAAGCTCTATATGGACGCAGCTTGTCGTACGCCCTTGAATTGGTCCGAAAGTGGAGAAAGAGTGATCTTCGGACCAGACTTAGTAAAGGATGCAGAGGAACAAGTTCGTCTAATCCAAGCAGAATCTCAAGAGGGCTAAGTCTCGACAGATCGCTTATACCGACAAGAGACGTCGAGAGTTGGTATTTCAGGTTGGAGATCGAGTCTATCTTCGAGTATCCCCTACCAAAGGTGTTCAAAGATTTGGAATCAAAGGAAAGTTAGCACCACGATACATCGGACCTTTTTCAATCTTAGAAAGATGTGGAGCCGTGGCCTACTGGTTGGAATTGCCAAGCACACCGGCAGTGCATCCACAACATCTTTCATGTGTCTCAACCGAAGAAATGTTTAAAACCACCCAGGGATATGCCGACAGTCGAGGTGGAACAACTACAACCGGACTTGACTTATGACGAACGTCCGGTGAAAGTTCTCGACACCAAGGATAGAGTGACTCGTCATCGGACCATTAAGTTCTACAAGATCCAATGGAGTAATCACTCGAAACCGAAGCTACTTGGGAACAAGAGGAATTTCTTCGATCCAACTACCCCGAGTTCTTTAGTACCGTCGCTTAGTCGTCTCGACCGTGAATCTCGGGACGAGATTCCCTGTAAGGGGGAGGGCTGTAACAACTCTACAAATAAACACGCATTTCATCATGTCATCATGTGCATTTGAAAAGAAAAGATTTAAAAGTTTGTGAAGAGAGGCCCATGAAATAACAACTTCACTTGAGTAAAACTAAGGTCTCTAAAAGAAGTCAGTAAGTAAAAGTAAATTATGGCGTTTAACATTCTCTATGGTTTAAGCATAAAAATAGGTAATTTCTGAAGTTGCTACCAATTTATTTGAATTTATAAAATACCTACAAGAAATAATGAAAGCTTATGTTTTTAATTTAAACTTGAATTTTAATTCAAAACCAGTTTGGATTTTCAACCTGGACCTAAAAGGAAAAATGTTTAAAACAATTCCAAATGTCTCCCTGAATTTTTGTGGAATTTTTAGAGCCCCGGAAACCTGCTTTGTAAATTGTCAAAAACCCAGGGGGTTTTATGTAAAATGGCCAGGGCCCCCGTGTCACTCTCTCTTTCTTCTTTCTCTCACTCCCGAACCGCCGCACCGACTCGCAGAGCTGCGCCGGCCAGCTCCGGCCGCGCGCCCTCCGGCCCCGGTGCCACGCAGAGCTTGCTCCACGCAGCCGTCGGCGCCTACTCCAACCGACGTACGAAGGGGATAAAACCCGCCGAGCTCATCCATTCCTCTCCCTTGGTTTCCTTTCGCTCGGGCCGCGCCCTGTCCTCCACCCCGCTCGGCCGCCTCCGGCCACCTTTCCGGCAAGCCACCACCCCCGCCCGCGCCGCACGCCCACGCCGGAGCCGCGCCCGGTCTCCATTCCCGACGAGCCGCTCTAACCTCGACGAGCGAAGCCGTTTTCCCGAAGCGGCCATCTCCGACGTGTCCGGCCGCCGCCCGAAATTCTCTTGCTCCGGTGCGTATTTTTCCTCCGTTCTTCTTCCATCATGTGCATGATACTCCTCTAGAGTCTCTAGGCCCCCTTGTAGTTTCATATTTCAACCACCGTGGCCGAATCCGGTTTCTCCCCTAGGTCCGACCGCCGGTTCTCCTCTCGCTTTCGCTGCAGGCCCTGTTCCGGCCACCTTCCGCGTCACCCGTGTTGACGCCGGTAAAGCCCGCACTCCCGTGATGCTCGTAGGAAGAAACGGGGAGCAATTTGGTGCTCAGTAGGCCGCATGCGACATCGCCGAACGCTCGGCGGAGCCGCACCTCGCCGCCGGCGTGTCTAGGGTAGAGCTCATGTGAGCGCGTCATTGCTCGGGAGTTCGCCTCACGCCGGGGAGCGTTCTAGTGGGTCCGCGGCGAGCTTGGGAGCTTCGCGGACCATCTCCGACGAACCGCCGCCGTCGCCCGCCGCTCGGCGCCATGGCGAGGCGAGCCCGAGCCGAGCCGGCCGCGCTCGGGTTGCTCGGGCCGGGGTGGGCCGTTGAGTCGCTAAGACGCTAGATGGGCCGGCTCTGTTTCGGCCCAAAAGTCCTTTCTTTTTCTATTTTGCAAATTATTCATTTTCGTAATTGGTTCAAACTTCAATTATTTGTAGAAAATTCAATAAAATTCGGAAAATTATCAAACCAACTTTGTTTAACTCAGAAAAATGAGATCTACCCATTGGTGAAATAAAATATGTATTTTGAGTAAGTTATTTTATTAATTAGTAATTAATTACTTTCTTTGATTGAAGAAAGGCTATTATTTTATGTAAATAAAATGTTTAATTATGAAAAATGATTTTTATTTAATAAAGGAGATACTGCAGACGAAATTAATAATAAACTTTATTGCTTTTCCAAAAATTAAATTTAAACAATGTTATTTTATGTAATCCTAATCTATTCATCTTTAGTCACTTAAAGTAATTAGTTAATTATTGCTTAATAAATCAGAATAATTCATTAATTATTAAACTCAAGTAAGTAGTAACCTTAATCAAGTAATTAAGGAAACAACATTAATTAATGTTAATCTTAATTAAACACGTGTTAATCAGCATACTTAATTGTTAATTACTCGTTTAATGAATATACTTATCTTTAACTTGTTAATCAACCAAGGTAATTAAACGTTAATCATTATGTTAATACAAGGCTTAACTTATGAACTTTTGCATCCTCTCATCATATGCATTCATGCATACATGATCGTGATTCGCGATGCGTTGTCTGGTCGACTAGGTTCGAAGTGATCGAGGTTCCACCCGAGGGCGAGTCGGAGCCGGGAATCTCGAAATCGACCCAGCCGCCGAGGAGATTAACTTCGAACAAACTCAAGGCAAGCCCTGGTGCATCCTACCTATGTTTTTAAATATTTTATTTTATCACATAGTACAGTTATGCTTGTGCATTAGGTATTAGGGTTTGGTTGACACCCTAGATGCATTATGGTAGGTTTCCGTCCGCTTGTTCTATACTCGGTACAGGTAGCTCAATAGAGGCTAAGCTTAACTCATAGTGGCAACGGTAGTTGGTTAGGGCACTTAAAGCATGGAGGCTTTAAGCGTTTATGTGTTGACACTAAAGATGATGAGATGAGAGTGTTAATGAAGTTGAGACCGGACGGGCCCCGTAGGAGAAAGGGCAAGACGGAGATGAGGTCTTGCAAGGTGGTAGCCCCGTCTCGTGTCGGTCAAGGACCGTACCGTTGTCGGCCTAGTTGAACAAGTTTGAACGTACCGCACTACATGCTGGTATCATGGGCCCAGCAAGCTGATGTACCCTAGCGCCCCGGAGATGTAGCGTAGCCGCCTCTCTTTGCCGGTCGTCGGTGAGAGGATAGTCTCACGGGAGGGAGATGGGTCGACCACGAGGATAGTCGTGGAGTCGCCATACTTCCGGGGAGTTGGAAATGGCTAGTCTGCTGTCAGGTGCTAGCGGGAAAGGTTGTCGTATACGATCGGTGGGATGCGTATACGTCGTGTAGTCGGGTTTTGCCAGCTGGTATAAATCGATTCGAATCGCTGTCCCTCGCAGTAATGAGTACCGCTTGTTGAGCTCGCCACATCGTAGTAAATACTGGAAGATGAAGATGAGGGTTGAAAGGATAAATGATCTATATTGATCTTGTCTTGCAAACTTGTTTGCAATAGTGATAGGTTGCACACCTCAAGGCTAATGAACTTAATACCGAGCTAAAATATCGAAAGTAAGGACCCACCCTTTAATGCTGTTTTTCGCAAAGGAGTAAACCCCACAGCCGTAAAGCCTTTGCATACTAGGCGTCGGCCTTAGCGTGCCATGTTGACGGGTCGGTCTTGCTGAGTATTAGAATACTCAAGGTTTGTTCGTTACCTTACAGGGAATGAGTCGTATTATCACGACTTGTACGGCAGCTTTTCCCGAGGAGGAGCAATGTCCGGAGGGAGGTTCCCTGCAGTGGGAACGTATTCCCACACCTTGATGAGAGAGGACCGTGATGTACGAAGGGCTCGGTACATCACGACGTTTTGTAAAATCTTTTGAGTTGTATTATAGACAAACTTCCGCTAAATACTCGTAGGAGGTTAAACTTCAATAATGTTATCTTTCCGCTGCACGAATGTTTGTATTTTGAAAACCTGGTTGTATTATACCATGATATATATATATTATGACTTGTATGAGATGATGTTTCTGTTGTAACTCGCTTCGACGAGTGTTCCTCTGTTCCGATTCCCGGGTGTCCCGGAAGGGATGTCACATTGGCTCCATACCCGATCGGAAAACAATGAAAGAGTTGTTTAATTCCCACTTTGTGTCTATGAAGAAGGACTTCTCCATTGTTGAGTTGCTGCAAGTGAGGCAAAAACGAGATGAGAAGATCGATGACTACGTGCTTCGCTTCCGTAACAGCTACGTCCGACTCGAACGCGAGATGCATCCACAAGAGGCTGTTAGTATGTGCATCCATGGCATGCAACAACATTGGTCGCTTGAGGTATCACGACGCGAACCAAAAGATTTTAGCTCTCTTAGCTCGGCGGTGGCCGCGACCAAGATAGAATTTGAGAAGTCCCCGCAAATAATGGAGCTTTACAAAAATGCTAGCATCTCTCGACAACACAAAGAGGTTCAATGCTACGTCGAAGCCAAATAATAATAATAATAGCAAGCCCAAGACGACCGAAGCAAACACGACGAGAGTGGGCTCCTCCACACAACAAAACAACGTACCTATTTTAGGTGCAAGAAATGAAGCTTCAGGAAATAGGCAACGCCCCTCAATGCAAGAGTTGCTTAAAAAGCAATACATCTTTAAAAGAGCGATGGTTAAAGGCTTCTTTAATCAGGTGGTGGAACATAATCATATGAAATTGCCGTAGCCTAGAAGACCGGATCAAGTTGGCATGACCGACAATCCCCTTTACTGCCCATATCATCGTTATGTTGGGCATGTTATCGAGGATTGTGTCGTTTTTAAAGAATGGCTGCAACGAGCCATCGATGAGAAAAGGTTGGCACTCCACCTCGATGCTCGTTAATCCAGATTTTCATGCCGTCAACATGGTAACCATCACACCATGTTCTCGGAACTCCATTGAAGAAGAGGGAGAGTGGGTCCCATTATCGAAGTGGAGCAAGAATTCACTAAGGGGCAGCTTTATGAAGATACTCCAATGACCAATGCTAATCAATGGCACACGGTCGGACGTCATAGACCACCGACAAGAGGGTTTCGACAACATGAAACTAGGCATGCTCCGACATATGCTAGAGATTTTATGCCAAATAGGCAGTATAATCCAAGTCGACGTCGGTTACCACAAAGATTCGTCCCTAGGTATGAAGGAGATGAACAATTCCCACGACGTGGCCGAGCTCTACCAACACTCGCTCAATACATGCCTCGGAACCGGGGGCAACAGTTTCAAGAAAAAGAGGACTCAAGAGAGGAGTGCAATGTGATCCTCCAATATAAAGATCAAACGAGCTCGGCTCGATGGAGAATTAACCCCTTTAGAGGTCGAGACATTCCAAGCAGATACTTCCTCATCTAATTTAAAGAAGGAGGAGGTTAATATGAATCTACGAAGTGGTAAGGCCTTGCCAGAAATTTTGAAGACCCAACCGCAAAAGAATTCAAAAGATAAAGAAGCGCACGTGAAGGCGAATTCTCAAGGTGATGCAGGAATCCCACCAGTGGGTAACGGTGATACTCTACCAAAAGTGGATTATAACGTGGTCGCGCACCTAAAGCGCATTCCTGCGTTGTTAAGTGTATACGACGCTCTTTTATTAGTCCCCGAGCTTCGTCAAGCGCTCATTGAAGCATTACAAAAGCCGAAGTATATGAGATAGACATGGCAAAACATAATTTGCTATGTAACTCATTGGATGCTAATCAAATCACATTCTCCGAGGAAGATAAAGTAGTGGAATACGATGATCATAATCGTCCACTCTACATAGAAGGAAACATTGCCGCTGCTCACTTGCGGCGTATACTTATCGATCCAGGATCCGCGGTGAACATCTTGCCGATCCGAAGTCTTACAAGGGCGGGATTCACCGTACATGACCTCGATCCTATCGAAGTGGTGATTTGTGGGTTTAACAATCAAGGGACATCCGCCCTTGGCTCCATTACCGTGAAGATTCAAATGTCAACATTCAGCTTCAAGGCACGATTCTTTGTCATTGATTCAAATACATCATACTCCGCACTCTTGGGTCGACCATGGATACATAAGTATCATGTAGTCCCCTCGACGCTACATCAATGTTTAAAGTTCCTCGATAGTAGAGGTGAACAACACCGGATAGCGGCTAATCCCATGCCCTACACCATTCATGAGTCGAATCATGCCGATGCGAAATATTATTTCTCGAGCAGCGAGTCATATGTTGAACAAGGGCGAGGAACACCTCCTGCCGATATTATCATCACTTCAGGCTCCACACCATCATCAGATTTGGATGGTCTTTTTAGACCCCATTCAGCTAGGCGAGCTCGAAAGAAGGAGGAACAAAAGCGACGTGGGAGGCCATCAGCGGCGATTACCCGTAATGCCACCCCATCAAGTGACCAAGGAACGTCTACGTCTTCCTCCTCTCGCTGCTACAACACCTCTTCTATTATTAGGGGCGGGAGTTCCATCTTCTGCCCCGATTTTATTAAGGTCTGTTACTACGGAACCCACAGAAAAATCAGGGATACCTGTACTAGCGTCTTCCCCAAATGATGACCTAACAATTTCAAATTCTACAGGCGCTCGGAGAGCTCCTAAGCTCCTCACGTCCAATAATAATCCGCCAGGGCCCCTCATGCTACAATCTACTACGAGCTCGGACCAAGAAGATAAAACCCTTCCTGAAGGAAACGTTCGGAAGAGGGTTGCTGAAATTGAAGAATTGAAAGGGAAGGCGCTTGCACAACCGCCATCCATGTACACGTCCATAGCAGCACCACTAGAGGTGTGGGTAGTTCAAGAGCCCAATAGCTACTCATATCCGACGATTTTTTATAAAGCCCCACAGGTATTGCCTTGTGACTGTGTCATTAGGTTACCTACATTTGATATTCGTGCCGATGAGGCAGTGAATACTATTAGAGCTGACCCAAGGTTAGCTAATTTGCTACAAAAGTCTGGAATTAAACTCCAACGCAATTACAGGTTACCATCCCCTCCAGCTGTTTGTGAGGAGTGGTGGGAACAAGCTGAAAGGCTAATAAGAAGAACAAACAGAAAGAACAAGAAGAAGGCTCAACCAAAGTACGGATTGGGCTATGTTCATCATGATTCTTCTACCAGTGAAGATGATGAATTCAACGACTCACGACGAGTGATGTGTCGTATGACTTGTGTCGTCTCAAATGAACAAGACGGAGAGAGTTCGAATGCTAATGAAGAGAGCAATGCTCCGTATTCAGCTTTGTATCAACCGCGTTCCTTTTACGCCGCAGCCAATGCACGTCATGGAATGAGGGATGAACAGTACCTCATGTCGCGAGTGCACGAAGCTATGACTATTGGGGAACAAGGGGAAGTGCTTGATGCTGCCCCTGCACCTCCACAATTAGAAGATGGCGGTCAGCTCACAATTGATGAACTTGTTGAGATCAACCTGGGAACCGAGGAAGATCCACGTGTTACCTTTGTAAGTGCAAGCCTTACACCCGAGGAGCGGGAAGATTATCGTGAATTTCTTATGGAATTCCGGGATTGTTTTGCTTGGTCATATAAAGAAATGCCCGGGCTTGACCCCTCCGTTGCTACACATAAGCTCTCAATTGACCCAATGTTTCGGCCAGTAAAGCAACAACCACGTCGCTTTCGAGCTGAACTACAAGATGATATTATTGCTGAAGTGGACAAGCTAATTGCTGCTGATTTCATCAAGGAAATTCAATATCCACGATGGCTGGCTAATATTGTACCCACATTGAAGAAAGGTGGCCAATTAAGAATATGTGTGGACTTTCGCGACCTAAATCGCGCTTGCCCTAAAGATGATTTTCCTATACCCATCACAGAGATGGTGGTTGACTCTACTACAGGGTATGGTGCCTTGTCCTTCATGGACGGGTTTTCTGGGTATAACCAAATCAAGATGAATGAGCAGGATGCCATGGACACCGCATTCCGCACTCCCAAGGGAAATTTTTATTATACAGTCATGCCATTTGGGCTCAAGAATGCTGGTGCAACCTACCAACGTGCTATGAGTATAGTGCTTGATGACCTGATTCATCAATCGGTGGAGTGCTACATTGATGACATAGTGGTGAAGACAAAAGAACGTCGTGACCATCAAGAGGATCTTCGTGTTGTCTTTAATAGACTGCGAAAGCATCAATTAAAGATGAACCCATTAAAATGCGCCTTTGCTGTTAAATCAGGTGTGTTTTTAGGCTTCATTGTTCATAATAGAGGCATTGAAATACAACCTAAGAAAATAAAGGCAATACTTAAAATGCCTCCTCCTCAGAATTTAAGCAAGCTTAAATCGTTGCAGGGACATCTAGCCTATATACGACGTTTCATATCCAACCTCTCTGGACGCACTCAACCATTCACAAGGTTAATGAGAAAAGGTGTACCATTTCATTGGGATGAACAATGCCAAAATGCACTTGATAGCTTAAAAAGGTACCTCCTTAATCCTCCAGTTTTGGCAGCACCTATCAAAGGTCGCCCTCTTATTCTTTACATCGCAACGCAGCCAGCTTCCATTGGTGCGCTTCTCGCACAACATAATGATGAAGGCAAGGAAGTGGCTTGTTACTACTTAAGCCGCACCTTGGTGGGAGCTGAAAACAATTACTCTCCAATAGAGAAATTGTGCTTGGCACTTGTTTTTTCTTTGAAGAAGTTGCGCCATTACATGCTAGCGCATCAAATTCAACTAATAGCAAGAGCAGACCCGGTAAGGTACGTGCTGAATCAACCAGCCCTCATGGGACGCCTTGGCAAATGGGCTGTAATTATGATGGAATTTGATATTACTTATGTTCCACAAAAAGCAATTAAAGGCCAAGCTTTGGCTGACTTTCTAGCTGCTCATCCTGTTCCGGATGATTCCCCTTTAGTGGTGGACTTACCCGATGAAGATGTGTTTACAACCGACGTCGAGTCTCCCTGGGAACTTTATTTTGATGGAGCATCTCGCACGGAGACCGCCCTAGATGGCACGCAAAGGAGAAGAGCTGGCGCGGGGTTAGTATTCAAGACTCCGCGAGCTGAAACAATCTACCATTCCTTCTCTCTTCTCAAGGAGGAGTGTTCAAATAATGAAGCTGAATATGAGGCCCTCATTTTTGGTCTCCTTCTGGCACTTTCCATGGACATTCGGAATTTGCTAGCATATGGTGATTCTCAACTCATCATTCGACAAATTAATGATATATATGAGGTGCGTAAGCCTGAGTTGGTTCCATACTACAATGCAGCCAAACGGCTCATGCAAATGTTTAATCATATTCAGATATCTCACATTCCACGAGGGAAAAATTCTTCTGCTGATGCTTTGGCTAAACTTGCAGCAGCGCTAGTGCTCCCAAATAGGGAGCCCGCTCAAATAAAAATTGAAGAAAGGTGGCTTCTTCCCGCCGTGTTGGATCTTGTCCCGGAGGAACACGAAGTCGACCATGTCTTGGTCATGACGGTCGAAGAAGATGATTGGCGTAAACCATTCATTGAATATTTCAATCACGGTACACTTCCCGATGATCCAGCAGAAAGGCGACGTCTTCAACAACGCCTTCCGTCATATATTTATAAAGCTGGAACATTGTATCGGCGATTTTTTGGTCGAGAGATGCTTCTGCGATGTGTCTCAAGCAAAGAAGCCAATCAAATACTACAAGAAAGGCACAATGGTGTGTGTGGTGGCCATCAAAGCGGTGTAAAAATGTATCATAGTATAAAATTAATGGGCTATTATTGGCCAACAATTATGACAGACTGCCTCAAATGTGCGAGGTCTTGCCATAGTTGTCAAATTCATGATAATTTCAAGCATTTACCTCCAGTTCCCCTACATCCTACGGTCCCATCATGGCCATTTGATGCTTGGGGAATTGATGTTATTGGCTCCATTGAACCTCCCTCATCCAGGGGGCATCACTTCATTCTTGCAGCCACCGACTATTTTTCTAAGTGGGCTGAAGCCATACCACTACGAGAGGTGAAGTCTGATAATGTTATTAACTTTTTAGAGCGACATATCATATATCGCTTCGGAGTCCCACGCCGCATTACCTCCGACAATGCCAAAGCTTTCAAATCCAACAAAATGCAAAGGTTTATTGCAAAATATAAAATCACGTGGAACTATTCCACTGGTTACTATCCTCAAGCAAATGGACTAGCTGAAGCGTTCAATAAGACGCTTGGCAAAATACTTAAAAAGACGGTCGCAAAAAATAAAAGAGATTGGCATGATCGCTTGTTCGAAGCGTTATGGGCATATCGCATCATCTGTTCGTACCCCAACACAAGCTACCCCTTACTCTCTTGTTTATGGGAGTGAAGCAGTATTGCCTCTCGAAGTGCAACTACCCTCGTTACGGGTTGCCGTTCATGAGGAAATTACAAAAGATGAGCAAATTCAACTTCGATTCCAAGAGCTCGACGCTGTGGAAGAAGGCCGCCTTAAGGCTGTTCAAAATATGGAGCTATATCGTCAGAATATGGTGAGAGCTTATGATAAACTTGTTAAGCAACGAGTGTTCCGTAAAGGCGAACTCGTTCTTGTTCTTCGACGCCCCATTGTCGTTACACACAAGACAAAAGGGAAATTCGAGCCAAAATGGGAGGGACCATTTGTTATTGAACAAGTGTATGACGGAGGTGCCTATCAGCTCGTTGATCAACAGGGTTTTCGTCCCATGCCGCCTATTAATGGGAGATATCTAAAGAAGTATTTTGCTTGACCTTGTGTCATCAAAACTTCTCGCTCTTATCTCTTCCCCTTATTTTTTCTCTTTTTCTTCCCTATTCTTTTTTTTAAAAAAAAGGATTATTAAAAAAAAACTTGGACTCATTTGTCCCACATTGAAAAGGCTTTCTCACGATGTTATCAAGCTAGTTGTCGGTTGGTTGTCACTAGAGGATATGACCTGGACAGGGAATGTCCCAACTAATTTAACTTGTGCCGAAGCAATCTCAACACAATGCACGTGATCTGCACCGACAATGGATAAAAGGGGCTAGTTGAATTCTGATCCAAGTTGACCCTGGAAGTTGTGGGTTTGTTATGCCCTCTATTTATGCCCAATGCAAGAGATAGATGTCAAGAACCTCAAGGGAAAACTATAGGAAAAGAGCATGAAAGGGCTACCTAGCTTGACAAAAGTCTAGTTTAGTGTGAAGCCACATGCCACCCTTTTGAGGTCATAACAAGGGTCCAATAAATAAATAAGCCTGCGAGGATTATTAGTCACTAAAGGTGGATGTTACCCTCCAAATTCAAAAGAGGTCCACTCAAGTGAAGAGACAATCAAAATCAAGATGGATACCAATGAAGTAGTCCCTCAACATTAAGTCTCCAAGAGTGAAGCAAGTGATGTAAGGGCCCAAATCAATCAGAAGGTCAAGTGTCGATAACCAGAAGGCGGAGGGTAGCTATTCACCATCCTCGGAAAAAGTAATGGCAAAATAGCACCTTGACGATATCCCAAAAAAAAAAAACATTTCCTCAATACCACAGCCATATCCCTCATTTCTCGCTGGGTGGAGGTAGAAGGCATGAGGCACATGACTGAAGGGAGATTTGGTAACGGTTCTCCTAGTCCCTAGAGGTCCTAACGAAGTGTTGATCCTACATACACCGATATCACGAGGGAGCAGATGCACAAGTCAAATTTGGGTTGACAATCTGGATGCAAAGTAAAACTTATCCTCTAGTGATGATCACCGTCAGCTACCACATAGCTTGATGACTAGAGGGAAAGCCAATATATTGTTTTTTTTTTTTTTTAAAAAAAGTAATCAACACATCCGTTATACTTTTATCATGCTTATTCCTCCAATTCAGAGACTGGAATGTGCATGTTCTCTAAGGAAAGTGAAAAGAAAAATCATCAAAGGTTTTTCTTTCTTTCTTTTTCCTTTCTTCTTTTTGAAAGAGAGAAAGTTGAGTCGAGCCACTAAACGGCATGTACTCACCGTTTGTGTCAAGTGCACTATAATATCGTTGCAGGAATCTTTCCCTTACTGGTGGAAGAGGCGTGTTCATGGTGTTTCGGACACGCATATATATATTTCTACATGGAAGCAGTGAAGCAGGCCAGTGCGGTGACTGTGGATCTTGTGGAAGACGTCGAGGATTAATGGCTGGCACCGTTACCATATATGGTCGTATTCGTCTCGATGTGAAGTTCTCATTGGCCGGCACTAATCTGTTTAGTCACAATGAAACTAATTATTGTATGCCTAAAAACCGGTGTAACATTTGTGGCATGGTTTTTACGCTACATTTATCCCGTATTTTAATCAAAGTGGTGGCATGTTCTTTCGCTACAACATCTTATTTCTTTCATTAACCTTTGGATTTTAGTAAGTGGAATTCACAATATGTTCTTTCGTTGTGACTTCTTTCCTTATCAAATTCTGAGATGCCCAAGAGGTTGCTGACGGTATCTCAGCAAAGAGAAAATTAAAAAAAATGTTGTGCACGTCTGAGAGAGCTCACAACTCGTTAACAGCCATGATGTGTTAGCCACGGATGCTAGCACGATCCCAGTTACACACGCACACATATAAAAAAAAAGTGATGATGAGTAATCCACTCCTTCACCAAGTCAGGTTCCATTGCTTGGAATTCAAACACGACATGATCGAGGGCATCTGTTTGACGATGCTGCATACATATTCATCAAGGAAAAGAAAAAAAAAGGGAGGCATCTGTTTGACGATGATGCATGCGTGTTCGTCAAGGAAAAGAATAAAAAAAGGGGACACACTATTACTCGCTATGATAATAAGATATCTTGGTCTGTTTGTAATAAGTAAACCAGGCATCGAAGTTCAAAAAAATATAGGCGCCTCTGCAACTGATAAATAATTCATCTAGGCTAAAAAAAGAATAGAAGAACTAAAATATCCATCATGACTCGAATGTACATGATGCAAAGAAATCAAGCAAAGAGCGAACATGTTTAGTGAGTCCCTCATCGTCCTGGTCATGTAATTGAGCAATAGCCTCTTCAATATTCTGGAGTTGCTTTTGATTCTGGACAGAAGTGGTTTCCAGCTCAGATGCTAATACAGCAGTCTTTGCCAATCGATCTTTGTGTTGAGACAATCGATGAGATGCCTCCTCTTTCTTAAGAACCTCCTGAGCATGACGGTCGTCAACCTCCTCGAGTTGGGCAGTCAGTTTTGCTATTTGTGCTCGCAACGCCCGACCATCTGACGAGTGCTTCTGTAGCCTTTCATCATGAGAGGTGAGTTGCTTTTCAAGGTCTTCAGTGATTTGGATCATCAAGGAGTGCTTGGCAGCTACAGAATGGCTGGAAGTCTTGATGGTGTCAACATGCTGGTTTATTTGGTCACGCTTTGCAAGAAGATTTGCAGCTAATGAGGCCGGTTCCTTGGAAAGGGCCCTTCTCAGAGCGTTGAATCCATCTATCAACCTCTGGATCTCGGGGGATGGGTGTTTGAACCATTCACCCCAAAGCTTCACATTGGCATCTATCTCCGAGATCACATCGTCTTTATTGAAGGGGCGTGTGCGAAGCTTACTCTGAAAACGATCAAGGTCTTGCCGGGCGTAATCTAGAAAACGCGCTGATAAGACGTCTGCGCCCTTTGGAAGGCACACACGTTGTTCCGCGTCAAATCCGCCATCGACATGCTCGTCCGCGACACGGCTGGTTGTGTTTACCCTCGTCTTGAGCAGGCTGACCACTTGCTCAATTTCTGAATATGTCCTCTCAGAGTCTGCAGCCGCTAGCTTGAGATTCTTGGGATTGACTAAAGAAGAAAAAAAGTGAATTATATGTGAGAGCATATACAACCATAGCTTGACCATAACTGATTAAATATGGAGAAAAAAAACAATGAGTTACCTGCTTCTTCTATCCTTTTCTTCTTAGGCTCAGAAATATCCAGGGTGTCGCTCGCTTTTCGCTTGGAAGCATCAGTCGCCTCTGTGTTTACCATAGCCGAGTTCTTTCCCGTCGGGGAGGAAGGTGGGTGGTTGGACATGCTGAACATTCCCTTATCAGGCACAGACTCTAATGGTAGTGCTACAGATGTCCCCTGTGGCTCTGCAGTGGCGGTTTCCGAATCAATTTGTTGGCCTAATGTAGGTGCTGTTAATAAAGCAGGATCCTGCACTAATGGGTTGCCCATGTCTTCAGTTTGCTCGGAGCCCGTTTGTGCTAAAGCATTTTTGGTCGGGTCAAGAGTATTAGTCTTCTCAACTGAAGGCATGGATACCAAATTAGCTGATCCTCCGGCAGACAAATTCCATTCTTCAGAGAGCCCGTCTAGAATATGATCCAAAGAAAAGTCCCCCATTAAATCGGATGCACCTGTGAAGAGATAACCGAGGGGTCCTATGGGATCCGGAGGAGACGCTAATCCTTCCATTGAATATTCTGAGTTACATATTTCAGTATCAGCAATCGATTCTTCGCTATGCTCGGTTGATTGATCAGACCCGGCTGGTAAAGTTGATTCGGATGAAGCTGGAGAAGCTGCTCTTTTCTCTAAGTGCTCTAGGACCACCTTGATATCTTTGCCTGGGCCACGCACGGGCAGGTTGGCAGATTTTTTTTCCTCCCGACCGTTAAAAGAAAGAGTGTATTGTGCAACAGTTGTGTTTTTTGCTGGAATTCTTTCATCTGAAACAGTAAAGCAAAGGAGCTGAGATGAGGTTTTTTTTTTTTGCATGCTGGAAATAACAGGATTTAATGAAAGGATTTAAGTATGTAATTATACCTGCATTTATGGCAGTTGTTGCTGGCACGGGAGCTTCTCCAATACTCCCAACTCCTGCAGGGATGCGTGTAAGAGTTCTCCATACTAAAATCTAAGAAAAAAAGGAAAATAAATAGTGAAGTACAAATACGTGAGTTTTTACCTGCATTGGTGTCGGCCACATTGCTGATTGTTCCAGGTATATAAACCTTATCGCAAAAAAATCCAGGATCTCTGAGAAATCCGAAAGCCTTATTGCACCAGAGAATGTAATTAAAAGAACGCACGGGATACCGCCTCACAGGCTGCGCATAGAGCATGTGACCGTCTGGACGCTCCAAATGAGCGAGATGGCGCCGTGCACAAATTTGAAGCGACTCCCATCGGTCGGAAGGCCGATAACTGCGGAAGTTGTAGCAGTCGGGATCACGATCATTCCCATGAGGGTCAAAGTGAGGGATGACCTGATCAAAGTTCAACATTCGAGCAAAGCGATGGGGGCAGTACACCAAATTGTCAAAGTGCTCGCCTCGCCTATAAGTGACACCACCAGAACTACAACTCATAAGTAGCTCCATGGCTGAAATTGAGAGGGTGAAAGATGAGTCACGAGAATTGGAACGGTGATCTCGAATACAAACTGCCCGCCAGCTTTCAGGAAAACGCAAGGAAGACCTGCCTAAAAAGTCCAGTGAGCGCAAATTTTGTCCATCATTAGCAAAATCCCAGAAGAGATGATGTGCCTCATCTATGTTCATTGGATAAATGTCACTCGAGTCTATAACAAATGGGGCATTTTTGACTGGACAACGTCTAGAGATAGATTCACGGACACTCATAAGGAAAGAACAGTACCAGCCCATGATGAAATGACCTGGTATAAAAAGTGAGCACTCGCTTGCTGATCTTGTCCCGCCAGTGATGTTATCATGGGCATTGTCGAGACAACGATATAAAAAGGCCAAGCTTGCCACGCCGATGGCCCGACGACCACCCTCCGCAATTGTTACTGCCATGTTGAATACCTCTGGACGAATGTACTGACCAGCATCCATGGGAATACAGTATGTGCACAACCAAGCTGCTATGAACGCAGCTCGGTATATAACTGAGGGATATACAGTACGATAGCGCAGCAGTTCCTCACCTAGGACAGCAGCAGGGCGGTCGCCTCGGAGATCAACTCGAAAACGCAACTTCTGAAGCAAAGGATCTTTTGGATCAGCAAAACCATCAGACATAAAGGCTATCCCAAATGAATCAGCTTTCTCATCAAAAAAATGACCGAGCCAATCAGACATAGTCACTAGGCCCAGTCCTGGTTCCATCTCTGTTGGACATAAGCCAGTGAAAATATCATAAAGCGTTCCTAAATGAGTTCCAACATCAGAAGGAATTGGAATGAATTCTTCATAGAGGCGTCCTGTAATTGGTATGCCCATAGCATCAGAAATTGTATACAAGGGATATCCCATCTCCCCTTGGCTGGTCACTAGAGTGTGAGCGTCGATATTCCAGTAAGTCAAGAAGGCGGCAATCAATGATGGATTGACACTGAAATTGTAAAGGGAGGCTAACACTCCACGGAATATGCCAGTTTTCTTGAAGATGGCTCGGTCTTCGTCATTCAATATCATCATCCTCGCCCATATCAATAGTTTCCGAGGTACTGGAACGTCGAGTCGAAGAAGTGGTGAACGGTTTTTAAACCATTTTGATGACGGGTGTTGGGTAAATTTCTGAGCCAATGTCGAAGTGGATTTAGGCACGTCCTTAATATCAGAAGATGCCCATACTGGAGTAAGACATGCCATTTTTTCAGCACTGCTTTCCCGTATAGGGTCCCCCTTAGGTGCTGGCTGACGACCAGTATAAAAGAAATTCTGCATTGATAAACACTTCCTTGGTGTTGGAACACGGCAGTGTTGTCTCCGGTTCCTCTCCATCGCAAGAACCACATGACCCGGTTCCGTCACAAGCCTCTGGTTCCGTCCGAGGTTCAGACAATGCGCCACTTGGGATATTGCATCATCCTGTTTCCCGTCCGTTGCAGCTTTCACAGTAGAATCTGCATCCTTGAAGAAGTCGAAATCTTCATGCCAAAGATAGGTTTCCCCATCCTCTTCCTTCGGAGCGTGTTGGGCCTTTCCGCTGAACAGAGTATAAAAAGTACGTTTGACGGGAGCAGTATCCTGAGAGTAGACAGGCGAGAATTAACGTCAAGTATTTTTTAAAAATATAGAAAAAGGGGCGTTAGGTGAGAGTATCAATCTTACCGACTGCTCTGAATTATGCGCGGCGTTATTAATAAGTCGACGCTGGTTATAAGAAGCACCACGCTTGGAAGCTGGATTATCTTCAGTGTAGCGGC
>JAUNZO010005055.1:0-20421 GCA_031894775.1 Chloris gayana | reverse complement strand
GGGTAAATTCCTTATTTGCCATTGGAAATTATACCGTTCCCTTATTTGCCATCAAAATTTTCCAATTTCCTTATTTGCCATCGGATTAAAATTTGTATCCCTTATCTGCCACTCTAGTTATTTTAGTTGATAGAAATATTTTCTTCCATCGCTAAAATGTTTATGCTACAATAGTAAATAGGTAATTCTCAGTAGTATGTATTTTATGTCAAAAAAGGTTCAGATCTTTCGAACGAATATTAGTGGTAAATATTTTTTTCCTCAAAACATACCTTTAATTTTCATTCAAAAATTTTGAAAAAAAAATAATTGATATAAAGTACAGTTGAGACGGACCTATTTTGCTACTATAGTACGAACATTATATCAATAGAAACAAAATTTTCTATCATCCAAAGTTACTAGAATGGCAAATAAGGGATTCAAATTTGAACTCAATGGCAAATAAGGGAATTGGTAAATTTTGATGGCAAATAAGGGAATAATATAATTTCCGATGGCATATAAGGAATTTTGCCGAAAAGTAAAGGTGCGATCAGGTGAAGAAAATTGCACGTATGTCTGACTTGCTGTTGGAGAAGGTCGCACTGCTTACGCAGTCACTTACGTCTGAGCTGTGCATGATTACTTTCTTATTGTGTGTTTGTATACGGCTCTTATCTGTCTCTCTGCATGTGTCATTTTAAAATTTGTCAAACGACAAATAGCCTAGAGATCCAGAATGTTTCATTTTACTTCGCACGATCCTATCTTTTCTTTAAGGAAACTATTCCCGTCGCCTGCTACCGGGCTTCATATAGACATACTATCGGTGTGTGAGTACACCTCCAAATGGGGGCCCGTCAAGGCTCCCTTGGGATAGTTTCGGGGAAGAACGGATTTGCTCACGCGTTAGCGTAGATGATTGAAACGAGTAAGAACACGGGGAGTTATCCAGGTTCGGGTCGCACCGGGTGCGTAATACCCTACGTCCCGCTAGTGTGCGTATGTATTCTCCAATGTTCTCTTCCCTCTTTATACCGGAGTCTCTCCTCTTTTTATAGGGTAAGGAGGAGAGCACCGTACAAGTACCTGGGGTACCCGGACGCCCGGTGGGGGTCCGGTCCTTCCCGAGACATTCCGACACGATCCCGACTAAATCCGTTGCGGTCTCTTCTCCTTGGTTCGTGTTCCGAATCTCTTCCACCCTATTGGTCGAGAGCACTCCCGGCACCGTAGCCGCGCGGCTTCCCGAGACGCGGCGCACGGGGAAGACGCGCGCACGTCCCGTCGGGCTGCGGCGTCGTCACGTGCACTCGAGTGCCGTATTAACTCCGGGTGGTTGGAGGTTGGGAGTTGCCTTGGGCCTCCTCCCTTTCCCTTCTCTCGTAAGCCACCGGGTTGAGAGAGAGAAGATTCCTTGCAAGCATGCAAGGATTTTGTCTTCTAGCTTTTGGCTTTGGCATCTCGCGGATCTTCCGCGGCTTGCGCTTAGGTAGTAGGCGGTGTGGGGGCCCCGATCCCAGCACAACCGACAGGAGCCCCCGAGCTCATTGCCGTACGCCGAGGTGGTTGGCGATGAGGTCAACTTGTCCCCGCCGTAGTCGTCATGTCTTCTTTGCTCGATCATCTATGTGGGAAATACTTAGGCACAATCACAAGAGTTTCGAAACCGGGGTGTCCCCGAACCACACCGGTGCCACGTGCGTCTTGACTTGACCGAACCGGTAGTCGGTCCGTCGGGTTAGACCGGGTACCATAATCTCATTGCGCAGGGCGCAAGATTTCTGGTCCCCGGGGTCTCGCCCTTTGACAAGCTCGACGCGGTGGCCTCGTCTCGGTGCACGAGACGACCAGGGCGTGCGCAGGGGTCATCCCCACTTCAAGAACCCTTCCAACCGTACCATAGTTTTTTCGACATTTATGATCGGCTCGGTGAGGTGGCCGGAGGTGAGCCCAAACCGTCTCCGTTGTATCCGGTAGTCGGAGCCACGCCCGAGTAGCCGCCGCCGTCGCCCGGGTCGTCGGAGACGTCGTCCGGGTAGTCGGAGACGTGCTCGCCGGAGTAGTCGCCGGAGACGTCGCCCGGGTAGTCGGAGACGCGCTCGCCGGAGTAGTCGCCGGAGACGTCGCCCGGTAGTCGGAGACGTCGTCCGGTAGTCGGAGACGCGCTCGCCGGAGTAGTCGGAGACGTCGCCCACCGGAGTAGTCGGAGACGTCGTCCGAGTAGTCGGAGACGCGCTCGGGTCTTCCGCATGCTATCCGGGGACCTCGCTGCTCGCCCCGGTAGCCGCAACCGTCGACACGGCGTGCCCGGTGTCGTCGTGGACGCGCTTCCGAGCGCCATCGCCGCTACCGCGGGTGATAGGAGCCCCCGAGCGTCGCCGAGTCGCGATCGCCGCACAAGCTCGAGCGAGACGCGCGGGAAGGAGCCAGCTCCACTGCCGCTCGGCTCCCTTGCCGCACAACGGAGTGGGCAGGGCGTGTCTCGCGGAGCCAAGGATTCCACCCAACGTTCATAGCAAGAACAAACAGAGTGAGGTTAGCTTAATCAAAGGCAAAGCAATACGAGCAGAAAGGGAAAAACAGAGTTTTCCAAATCGAAGAAAAGCAAGATCTACAACGAAGAAAGGGGAAAACAAAGCCTCTCGCCCCCTTCCTAGCGCGCCAAATATCGGTGTGTGAGTACACCTCCAAATGGGGGCCCGTCAAGGCTCCCTTGGGATAGTTTCGGGGAAGAACGGATTTGCTCACGCGTTAGCGTAGATGATTGAAACGAGTAAGAACACGGGGAGTTATCCAGGTTCGGGCCGCACCGGGTGCGTAATACCCTACGTCCCGCTAGTGTGCGTATGTATTCTCCAATGTTCTCTTCCCTCTTTACACCGGAGTCTCTCCTCCTTTTATAGGGTAAGGAGGAGAGCACTCTACAAGTACCGCGGGTACCCGGACGCCCGGTGGGGTCCGGTCCTTCCCGAGACATTCCGACACGATCCCGACTAAATCCGCTGCGGTCTCTTCTCCTTGGTTCGTGTTCCGAATCTCTTCCACCCTATTGGTCGAGAGCACTCCGGCACCGTAGTCGCGCGGCTTCCCGAGACGCGGTGCACGGGGAAGACGCGCGCACGTCCCGTCGGGCCGCGGCGTCGCCACGTGCACTCGAGTGCCGCATTAACTCCGGGTGGTTGGAGGTTGGGAGTTGCCTTGGGCCTCCCTCCCTTTCCCTTCTCCCGTAAGCCACCAGGGTGAGAGAGAGAAGATTCCCTCGCATGCATGCAAGGATTTTGTCTTCTAACTTTTGGCTTTGGCATCTCGCGGATCTTCTCGCGGCTTGCGCTTAGGTAGTAGGCGGTGTGGGGCCCCCGATCCCGAGACACCGACACATACTATACGAATACACCAAACAACATATGTAGAAACAACTTGTGCACTAGTAGAAATTGACAGTGTCGTTGTTACTTATGAGTTTTTACAGAGATGATACTTTGAAATCACATATACTACTTTCTTACTAAATTGTTGTCGCCGTTGACTTTTTTTGTTATGTTTGACCATTTGACTTATTCAAAAAAAAAGTTTAAAAATATTATATATTTTGTTAAAATACGTTTTATCACTAAAGAAACTTGAAATATAGCATATAACTTTTTATATTTTTATAAATTTTATGAATAAGACGAATGATCACACGTTACGAAAAAAGTCAATAACGATAATAATTTAGTAAATAAGGGAGTATGTCACAACTCATAA
Source organism: Chloris gayana (assembly GCA_031894775.1). NCBI lineage: Eukaryota > Viridiplantae > Streptophyta > Magnoliopsida > Poales > Poaceae > Chloris > Chloris gayana. Next base: position 16,689 of record JAUNZO010005055.1, on the reverse strand, counting down.
GTACTATAGCTGAATGGGAAAAACAGATTATGTGCGCTTTGGGATTTTTCTCTCCAAGAAAAGCACGATTTTGCAGCGAGCCAAAAGCATATTCTCTACTACTAGCTAGGTTACCTTGGAAGAAGAAGGCAACAGCAACCGCCCTCGTGATCTAAAGCAAAAAGTCAAATCAAGATTCATGAGGCTTGGAGGACATTTAGTCTATCTCCAAAGGTTCTTTCAGTCTTTCTTGTCGTGAGGAGTCAACCTGATCGGCGGGAAAACACATGGAAACACGGATGAACGATGGACCGGGTGACCCCGCCTTCCTCGAAGCAGGTCGACCACGCACGGCACGAGTATTTGATGGATCAACTACATCATGGTGGCCGAACACGTCTAGGCCGACTTGCTGATTTTGGAGGAACGACCCAAACAAAACTGGCCCATATACTTTGAATGGCCCATTGGGATGAAGTTTTGGATCAAGTTGTTCCTTTTTTTTCTCATGAAACAGCGTTATTTGCAAACTTATATTAGATAAAATTCCCTCTATGACCTTAAAAAAGATGAGACTTTCTTCTATGGCTCTTCCCAATTCAAATTTTCCTATGAGGCTAGATTTTAACTTTTGATTTCTTATATGGCCCTTCTGTCACATTTGACCTAATTTGCGGTAAAAAAATATTTGCAGCAAAAAAACGTCCGCAACAAAAAATACTAAGTTTATTTCATTGAGGGGTAAAACAGTCTTTTTGCCATCCACTGAATACTGTTAGAGGTCAAAAGTGACAGAAGGGTCATATAAGTAACTAAAAGTTTAAATTTGGCCTCATAGGAAAATTTGAATTGGAGAGGCCATAGAGGGAAGTCCCATCTTTTTTGAGGTCAAAGATAGAATTTTCTCCTTATCTTAAGTTTAGATATCTTCCACGAAAACAATCCACCCATATCCATATCCCAGATTCAACATTGGTGTTGAATTTACGACTAATTATTTCTTAAGTGCTAGGCGAGGTCTCGTCGATAGTGAGGCACATATGATCACTTCATGAATCTCGAGATTAGCCGATCGAGTCTTTCGAAGTTTCTCGTAGTGGCAAGATATGTAAAATTGTGTTCATAGGGGTGAGTGCTCGTGTGTGGATAAGAGTGTCCACATATGTATAATATTCCTATAAAAAATAAAAAAATGCTACTTGATTACTAGTATATCAGATATTATTTCCTTTCATTTTGCCTTTCATGCACCTTGTTTCTAGGTGAGAATGTTTAACTTAGTTCAACTAAATATCAATCAGGGAAGTGAAGTTAGAACACATAAAAATGGAAAATGCATTTACGCTAAACATCTAAAATCTGTCATATTTAATACAGGAGCATTTCAGTTTCTTTACTTTTTGAGAAACACAGTACACAGGAACACTCGTAGTATTCCGGTTTCCAATGGTGATAGGATTTCATTCGTATTGATGGAAGCATCATTCGGACTTTCGGAGGGCTCACTGGTTCCATGGCGACAACAATCCACTGGATCAAAACGTCACAATAATCGTCATATTGTCAATCGTAATAGAACAATACTACTAGGCGGCCAACACGCAACATTTATAACATGATAATTTCTGGAAGAATGGCGTTGGTAATAAAATCTTAAACTGAATACTTTGTCGTGTTTTTCTAAAAAAACACTTGATCGTACAAAAGCCACGCAAGCAAAGGAGTACACGGTGTTTTCCAACCATTTCTGTGGTTACCTTGTTTCCGCCTGTGGTTAAGCTTTCATTATGATGTTTATTGGTTCTTACACATACTTCCAGTACTAGAGGACATGCTGCCGACGACGCAAATGATGGTTATGCATGTATAAACGGCTATCATGACAAATCATCTCGGTATGTCGTACTTCTTCAATGATCAAGATAATTCAGGCATGTTATAATGGAAAACTGCCTTTCTCCCCATTGGCCACGGCTCTGCTATGATGGCGTCCTTCTGCAGTACACACGAAGCTAACATCACTCTAGAATTCTGAATCCTACTTAGCCGCGGATTTTCCCACTTGGATATACGACTCGAATCTCTGGATCCTAGTATGGTCGGGGAACACAACACATCAAGCAACGCGGACAGGTTCACATCACAGCCTGGTCCCGACGAGATCAAGAACAGTTCGTTGAGAATAAGTTCAGGCAGAAACTTACACATTGCAGGTGGCCCAGCCATGTGCCGGCTTGCAAGCACGATCATGCCCGTAACCTACAACGCAGTGCGCGACCATTGACTGATCTTGTTGATCGCGTCGGCAAACATTTGATCCGAATCGTTTCATTCTCAGCACTGTGATCCGATGAAGCGACATGAGTTAGGCCCAATGAGGTGTTGTTTTCCCAGAACTGTTAGTGGCCCTGCGACCCTTGGTTGCTCGCCTTTAGTGGATCAGTCGGTTTCTATGTTCATCTTGGCAATGGATATGATACCCTGTCATGCATCGAATGTATGTGCTGGGAGAGAAGGACGTTACCGGTGAAGCCTCTGTTGTGCCCTGATCTTTGAAGGACAGCCACGGGAGACGGGAAAGCTTAACAGCTGGTCGGGCAGTGATGGATTAGGTTGTTAGCTGATTGCGATTGTCATGTGTCTTATCAGTCCTCGTGGCAATCGAAAAGCTATCCCTGGAGTTCGATGGTGATACTGGCCATAAAATTCTCCTAGTTACACAGTACCGTCTTGCTGGTCTGCAAAGAAAATTGGGTCTTGAATACTGAAGCTTGCCCATAATGATCATACTCAAACCTTGCCCATCGATGACACATGAGCATCCGTACTAACCTGTTTGACAAAATCAAATTGTCCCTGCAAATAAACTGATGAAGAACTGCAATGCTGCTTGCTAATGAATATTGTAATGTGCATAGTGATCGTACTCATACCTTGCCCATCGATGACTGAGCATCTGCACTATTAACTAGTTTCACAAAATTATGTTCGCCCGAGCAGATTGGCTGATGAAGAACTTGTTGACGTCAAAAGTCGCCAACACACCGTTGTCCGGAGAGTCCACCGAAACCCCGGCCGACGCAGGGCCCTGTGCTCCCAACGGACCGACTCAGCTCGCCGATTCTCGTGTGCGCCGGTGCGTGCCGATGGTTTTCCCGCAAACCAACAAAGACAATAAAAAGTGTAAAATTCCGGGTCATCGGCCCGTATAGGCCGATGTACAGCCGTGGTCGATTCTCGCGTAAGATAGACAAAATCGGCCATCGACCGGAAGCAGCACGGCCCATCCATTTTATGTATTAAATACCGTGCAAGCGAGCTGTGATACAAACGATACGAAATCGGCCGATGCTATAACATGCGATCGGTGGCTAGCAGCCGATTTCGTCGGTGAGCAATCAAATTATTAAGACCTTGCAGGGATGCATTATCGAATAAAATATAGACAAGGTAATTATTAATGGGATGTAATTAATTTGATAGAAAAAGGATGGTTCAATCATCAATCGTAGCAGTAAATCGGCCGATCGGGCATCCGACCGATTCTCGCTATGGGTTATAACAATGAGTTATTAGATCTATCTAGATGGATAATGATGATCAACGAAATCATACTAATAACTCGATTCAAAGGCAGCTTTAACAGATTTGGTTGCTAATTGAACATGAAACAACTAATGAACGTGATAAACAATCGGCTAAACACTCCGAAAGAACAAGTAAGACAAATACAACCACACAGATCCCGAATCGACTCGGCCGCTCCAACAGACAAGTCAATCGATGGCACGCGATCGGACCAGTCTAACGGCCGCGCACGCCCGCCGATCCAGGACAAGCACAATCATAAACGCCTTAACTATGAAAGTAAATCTACACCCTAGCCAATCGGCTGCATGCGCCTAGGACAAGTCAACTATCGCAAAGGCAAACACAGGACACGTCAACCGAATCCGCACGATCGAATCGGCCAAGATGTAAAAGAATTCTCATAGCGGCTATCGTGACTCGGACGACCGGATTCGAGCCAATCGGCGTTGCGAGCAAAGACCGGGACGGGGAGGCAGGACAAGTCAAACTATCTCCACCACGAGCCCGACCAGGTCGACTTGACTCATCCCGCCGATACTCACTACGACGATTAAGAACAGATCCGGTCGCCGGATAACTAGCAATTAAGCCATCTAATTACGAACAATGCGCCGAGAACTAGACGACATAATTACCTTATCAAGCCAACGTGTTGTCGACCGGAGCCCCGAAGATCCCCGCGCGAAAACAAGAAAGACTTGACAGAAAATTAGGGTTTGACGATGCGCCGAAAGTTGTATTGGATGTGAATCGAGTTTACATGTTACACCCGAGTACATATTTATACCCGGCACAAAGAATCCTACTCGGACCCTCTTCGGGCCGATTTCCTAACCGACTAGGATCCTTTTCCAAAATTAAACTATTATTTCTAATTTTACAACGTGGGCCAGGCCCATCAATATTATGCTCTTCCGTTGGCATCCGCGCACGATTCCCGGGAGGGACGCGCCTCTTACTCGTCCATGCGGCCGTCGGCCTTCGGCCCACCGGCCCTCTTTTGACCTATAGTCGCCGACAATGGGTCCCTTGGTCAAAAACCGGCGTCAACACATGTCCCCCTGGGCCTGGGGTATGCAACGCATGCGTCGGACCGATTCGTTCTCTTTTATCGCGCCGGTTTTATCGCCCGTCACTCCTCCATAAAACCCGGGGCCACCCCCGGTCATTTCTCATCTCGCTTCCTCTCCTTGGCCTTCATCTTCTTCTCGTTTCCGGCGATCTTTTCCTCCTCGAGCCTTTTCAACTTCTCATCGCGCCGTCGCCGTCTTTCTTCTCCGGCGACCATGAACCCCGTTGTTGCTGCTGCTGCGCGCCGCCGCCGCCGGCCGTTTTGTCGCCACCACCAACGCCGTTCCGGAGGTAATGTACATTCGGGCATCCCTCTTTTCTACCTTTGCAATTTTTCTTCGCGTTCTTGTTCTTGTTCATTTTCACAATTTATCTTCTTCCCGTTCCGCTTCTCATTTTAGCCCTATTTCTTGTTTTTAGGAGATCCGGAACCAAGTCGTTATTCCGTCCAACATCCCGACTCATTTCTTCTTGGGTCCTATGGGCGATCCCGACCCCACGGATCTCATCCGTGCCGAAACGGATCGGGTTCCGTTTCGCAACGAGTCCCCGCTATCGGCCGAATGGGCCAACAGCTTCGGTCATGGCCGACCCCCGTCGCAGGATGGCGTGATTGGTATAAACGGGTGTCGGCCGTTTATTTGCAAGGTTGGGCCAACATCGGCATCGCCCATGCCATCAGTCGTCTCTCGGCCGATCACCGAAGAATGAACCGTTGTCGGCGATCGCTTGCTACTTCGGGTCGACGCCTCGAATCGTTTCATGTTCGGCCACGGCCCGGCTACCATGACCTTATTGGATACGATCATGTTGGCCGATCTCGAACATCACGGCGGAGGCCACTCCGTACGCTGTCCGCATCAAGTCCTCCCACCGGATCAACCCTAAAGACACCAGGGGCTGGAAGGGCTATATTCGTACTTACAACAAGGGGCACGGCACGGCCGATCGCCGCGAACATGTCGCCTTCCTCAACATGTGGCTCGACCATTTCTTCTTTTGTGGGGTCAGCGTGAGCCCCACAAACAATTTTCTCGCCGATGGCCGATGTATCGGCCGACGCCCATGCCCTTCCCATGGGCAAGTATCTTCTCGGGGTCGGCGTACCTCCTTCTTCACCAGGTTTCAGTGGAGCTGCGCGCCGGCCGATCGCCAAAAACCTAGGTGGCCCTTGGTGGTTTATTCAAATGTGGTTGACCCTCCATACCACCAAGGCCATCAATCTGGATCTCGCCGTGCTCCGCTTCCCCGGCGACTACGCCGAGTCGGCCGTGCCCGCATTCAGCCGGTGCATCTCTTTCGGGGAGGCGTTATCCATGGCACCGGGGCGGCCATGTCGTACAAGAACCCGGCGTATTGGTTTGCCGCCTTCTACAAGGGCCTCAACGATGAAAGTACGGACTGGTACCCGTACATTGATTTCTTCGAGAGGGAGTACGACACCCCTTTTTGATCGACCCAACTTTCCCGACGGCCGACGGGGAAGCAATCAAAATCTTCACCACCGCCTCCGCCCCCGTCTCGCCGCCGACGGGACTCATCGCCGGGAGCAAGGCCTTCTGCTCCTATGAGTTCTACCACCCGTCGATATCGGCCCGTCAACTCGGCTTCGCCGCTTGCTCCCCAACCTCTTCTATGTGGGGCGGATAAAGGCGCGGGCTGCCGTCGACAATGCCATTCGGTGGAACCGGCTCATCGGCCGTACCGCCGATATCGTCACCGGTGACTTGGCCGGATTTTCCCCGGCACCCCGGAGTACCCGCCTTTTGACCGTTGGTGGGGTGAGTGGAACCGGCACCTTCGCAGCCTGAACACCGCTTCCTTCTTCTCCGGCCTAGTCCTGGAAGAACCTTTCGCCGAGGTACGTGTAGCTGATTTATTTTTGTAAGGCCGATTTTGTAAATGAAATCGGCCACTCCAAATGCTCATCCTTGTATCTTCTCTTTCGGCCGGACTCGGAGGAGCCGCCGACCCAAAGTATCGCTGGCCGGCCGATTGCATATTTATTGCCGAGCCCAATCGTTCCAAATATCGGCTTCACCGACCGCACTCCCGCTCAAGCATTTGCGGCGATGAGTCGAGGGCGCCAGCTGTCCGCAAGGCCAAAACCAAAACGGCCGCCCCTCAAAAGAGGAAGGCTAATGTGCCACCGGCAGTGGTCGACTCGAGCCCCGAGCGATACCGCGCGCCGCTAAAGCGACTCGTGCGCTCGTCCGACCCGGATTACTATAGCGAACCGTCTCCGCTGCGTTAGGTTGTTATTGCATGATCGCCGATTCCTTTTCACTTAACATGCCATCTAATTATGAGTTTTTAGCAGGAATCGGCGGTCCCTTCTCCTCGGGCTCGGACGCCAACGCCCGATAGGCCGATCCGCCCGCCGACTCCTCCACGGGCCAAGACGCCGACGCCCGAAAGGCCGACTCAAACAGCTCCGGAGCTCGCAGTCGTACCAAGCCGTATCGATCCAAATCCTACGGAGAGCCCAACTCACTCGGATCGGCTTGCGTCTCCCGAGGCCGCCGCCGAAGCCGAACAAGCCGGCCATGTGTCGCCCTCGGCTCCTCCCAAAGGCACCGCCGCCGACGAAGAATCGGCCGGCCAGGAGCCGCCCGCGGCTTCTCCCGAAGGCACCGCTCGCCGATGAGCCAGCCGGCAGAGCGCCGCCCGATGCCACCTCCGAAGATGTCGCCGGTGACGGTGGATCGGCCGGCCGAGAGCTGCTTGAAACACACGAACCCGTGGGTTCAATGGCACAGCCCGATGGACGTCCGGCCGCTTCGCATTGATGCTTCGCAGTCTGTTTTTTTTTTTACTATTTCTTCCTTGATTCGCCGCCGATCATTAGCTTCATCTTATTTTTCTTGGTATTTCGTGCGCTCAGCCTTCCCTCGTCCCGCGCCGATTTTGGTATCTACCTCTGGTCTCATCACCATGACCGAAATCGCGCGCGAGCTTGAGGCTTCTTCGGTTGATCGCTTGGTGGCCGACGCCCACCCCATACGGGCCCGGTACTTGGAGGTCCGGACCGAGCTCCCGGACGATGTGCGCGATGCTCGCATCGTGTGGCATACATGGAGTACCGGCAAATGGACTTCATCCGTGCCCGAGCAGCGTCCGGCTCGTCACGCGGAGCAGACAGCAAGCTGCGTTACTCGCCGAGAACTCCATCAAGCGTTCCGAGGAGGAGGCCCGCAACACCCAAGAGATGCAAGAACAACTCTCAAATCGGCAGGATGAACTGCAGTGTAATCAACAAGGAGATTGCCGATTTGAGAGCATCGCCGGCTCTCAAGGAGAAGGAGGCGGCGGCCTTGGAAGCCACCATTGCACACTGCTGTCGGTTGATGTGGCGGCTCAACGAAAGCGACGGACGAGGCAATCCAAGCGGCCGACAAGATGGTTGCCGCGGCGCATGCCGATGTCGGCCCCGTTGAAGACGACTCGTTGGTCATGGCCAAACTTGACTCCATGCCGGCCCGTGCAGATCTCGTCGTCCAAGACTTCTTGTCCCGTGCTAAGGCCGTCGATCATACTTAGGTGTAATAGGACTTTGAACAAAATCTGGTTGTAAATATTTTTGCACTAAGGGCGATATACAATAATATCGGCCATCCGAAGACGATGTTTAAAACATCGGCTGATTTGTCTGCGTTTTACTTTCATATTTTTGGCTAAGGGCGATACTCTTAATATCGGCCGTCTCAAGGCGATGTATATCGACATCGGCCGTAGTCTCTTTTAGGCCGAACACTATGAGTTAATCCAAATACTAGGATAATACCGCTTCAAATACTTCCCATTAAGTGCTCGGCCAAATTCTTCCCCCGCTAATTCTTTCAAAATATATGCATTACCCGGTGCCGATCGGCTAATCAAATAAGGTCCTTCCCAATTAGGCGACCATTTACCAAACCGATTGTCCTTCACGCCGATCGGCATCCTAAGCTTCCGCACCAAATCGCCCTCTTTAAACTGTTTCGCACAACCTTCGTATCATAATGGCGGGCGACCCTCGCCTTATTCTCGCTTCTATCTTTTCCAATGCATCCAACCGATTTTGTACTACATCTTCTAATTCATCCATCATTAATCCGTGGTACTGATCGGCCGATAGCTTTTGTTGCAATTCAATCCTTCCGGAGCCGATAGTCGTCTCCCATGGCGAGACGGCTTCGTGCCCATATACAAGCTGATACGGCGCGACTTGCATGGCCCCATGCCGTGACATACGATAAGCCCACAAAGCGTCCATCAATTTCATGTGCCACTTACGAGGATACTCTTGTATTTTCCGCTTGATCAACTTGATCGACTCTTATTTGCCGCTTCAGCTTGGCCATTAGCTTGGGCATAATACGGCGACGAATTAATCAACTTAATCCCCATCTCTTCAACGAAAAGATTGAAATTCGTCCGACGTGAATACCGATCCTTGATCTCGTCGTGATTGTTTCTCGAATCCCAAATCTATAAATGATATGCTCTTTAACAAACGTTATCACGTCGCCCGTCGAAACTTTGCGATAGGGTGCCGCTTCAACCCACTTCGTGAAGTAATCCGTAGCTACCAATATGTATTGATGTCCTTTGCTTGATGCTCGGATTTATCCGGCCGATCATATCCATGGCCCACCTCTAAACGGCCAAGGTTTGATCACCGGATTCATAGCCGATGCGAGCGCCCTCCGTATAGGCCCGAATTTCTGGCAATCTTGGCAACTTTTATAATATTTGAAACAATCGGCCAACATTGTCGGCCAGCAATAACCAGCTCGCCTTAGCAGCCACTTCATTTTATGGGCCGATTGATGTGTTCCGCAAATCCCATCATGTACTTCGCTCATTACCACTTTGGCCTCGTGTCGTCAATACACTTGAGAAGCACCCCATCAATTGTCTTGAAAAATAATTGATCATCCAACGTAAGATACTTCAAGGCTTTATATCTTATCTTCTTATCTCGTAGGTTGGGATGGATTGCTCAAAAATTTCGAATTTCCGTACGCCAATCGGCTTCTTCAATATCAGCCTATTTCTAAGTCTGTCTCGGCGAGCCGATATCCGTATGCTAGTTGAGCCAAGTTATTTGCTTCGAAGTTCTGCTCTCTTGGTATATGGGACACACTTGAATCTTTTCATTAACTTCTGCACTTTTTATGATATTGCAACAATATTTCATCTTTACACTCATACTCACCGGCCACCGACTCACAACCAACAAGGAATCGCCGAAAATTTCCACAAAATCAGCCCCGGCATCGATGAGTAATTCCAGCTCTTTTAATATCGCCTCGTATTCGACTTGGTTGTTGGTGTGCGCCTCTACCGTAATAGAGTATCCACGTATTGCCCCCGAGGCGACACAACAACCAAGCCGATTCCACTTCCTTCCTTGCAAATTGAACCATCAAAGAATACCGTCCATGGCACCGGTTCAACGTATCCGGCCGAGTGTTCACCGTGTTGCACTATCAAATTAGCCAATACTTGTGCTTTTACCGCTTTGGCCGATTCGTAGCCTAGATCAAACTCCGCAATTGCCAACATCCATTTGCCCAACCGGCCTTTGGGGACCGGGGCCGATAACATATATTTTACGACATCGGCCCGGCAAACCACAAGACACTCCTCGGCTAACGTATAATGCCTTAGTTTTGTGCATGAAAAATATAGACAGAGACATAACCTTTCCACCTCCGGATACCGTGTTTCGCATCAACTAATTTGCGGCCGAGATAAAATATGACCCGCTCTTTTCCCTCCCGTTCTTGAGTCAACGCCGAGCCGATGCACCTATCATCGGCCGATAAATATAACTTAAAGGGTGTGCCCGACTTTGGCGGAACCATCACCGGTGGGGACACCAAATATTTCTTGATATCTTCTAAAGCCCTTTGATGGATCGGCTCCCACCGAAATTCTTGATTGGCCTTGAGTTTTAATAATGGCGTAAATACATCAAGTCGACTGCACAAGTTTGAGATAAATCGCCTAATAAAATTAATCTTGCCGATCGTGGACTCGGAGCTTTGTCTTGTTCGTCTGTGGTTCCAGCTTTCTCGATAGAATCAATACTCTTGGGGCCGATTTCAATTCCCTTTTCATGCACAATAAACCCCGTAAATTGTCCAACTCGAGACACCAAAAGCACACTTGAGCGGGTTCATCTTCGAGCCGTATTGTCTTGTCCTCTTCAACACTTCTCCGAGATCGCCGCATGACTTTCGCCGATTTTGATTTCACCATTACATCATCAATATAAATTTTCACCAATCGGCCGATCAAATCGTGATATATAAAATTCATGGCTCTCTCGATATGTGGCACCAGCATTTTTTAGGCCGAAGGTCATGACAACCCACTCATATAGTCCCAACGCTCCGGGCATCCGAACGCCGTCTTCGATATATCTTCTTCGGCCATAAAAATCTGATTGTACCCAGCATTTCCATCCATAAAGCTCAAAATTTTGTTGCCGGCGGCTGCATCAACTAACAAATCGGCGTTTGGCATTGGGTACTCATCTTTCGGAGTCGCTTTATTCAAATTCCCGGAGTCAATGCGACCCGCATCTTTCCATTTTTCTTTTCCACTGGCACAATATCGGAAACCCACTCGGCATATCGGCATGGCCTAATAAAACCGGCTTCATATAATCTCGATAATCTCTTCTTTGACGGCTTCATAATACCTAGGGTCAATTTTTCGAGCCCCTCGCTTATACGGCCGATATCCGGGTTTGGTGGGCAGCCGATGTTCAACGATCGATCGGCCGAGTCCAGCATCTCGCTATAATCCCAAGCAAAACAATCTTTATATTCTTTCAATAAGGCCACTAATTCATCTCTTACTTCTTTACACAATTTCTTGCTAATATATGTCGGCCGAGGCTTGTCTCCATCCCCTATATCTACTTCTTCTAACTCGTCGGCCGACACAAAACCGTGGCCTAATTTCCCGTCTTCTCGGTTCGTTAATCGACCGATTCATCATATCCCCGCTGCGCGTGTCGATCGGCCGATTGTCCGTCAATTCTCCCGTGGGGCCCATCGAGCAGCCGGGGGTACCCGACCCCTGGTCACAATAACTCCGTCGTCGGTGATGTTTATGGCTTCCGCATCCCAATATGTGCCCGAGAAACAAGACAGGCTCTCCGCACCGGCAAACTCGAAATCGGCGGTCGCGATGGTTACGGACTTATCGGCCCGCACGATTTCGACCTTGTTGCCGACCCATTGAATCAAGCACTGGTGCATGGTTGATGGGATGCAACAGCTTGGCATGAATCCAATCTCTCCCCAACAAAGTTGTGTATGCACCTTTCCCGCCGATGATGAAAAATGTGGCGGGTATGGTTTTGTCGCCCACGATGATCTCCATTATTGCGGCCCCACGCACATCTTGGCTTCTCCCGCTATAATCCTTGAGCGTCGATTAGCCCTCATCATTTCTTCTCGGCGTCTTCCCGAGCTTGCGGTATGTAGTAATCGGCATGATATTGACCGCCGCTCCTCCGTCGACCAACATTTTCCTCATCGGCGACCCATTGATGTAGCCGCTAATGTACAATGCCTTGAGATGCAAATGATCGGAGTTGATCGGCTTATCAAATACCGCCGATTCCGCGTCCACGTAATCTCTCGAAGTTTCCCCAACCGGTTCTTCCTCGCCCGACTTTCATCGCCCGATTCGTCCTCTACGGCCGATCCGACAATCCCGGGCATCGTGGATATCATATTTACTCGCGGCTTCAGCTCGACCACCCGAGATCGCACTTTGGGCCTCCATTCCCTTTTGGGCTTGGACTCATCATCTTGGTCATCTCTCGTAATATCGTCCACCCTTAATTTCTCGACGCCGCATTCTCTCGGAGCCTCCTCTTCTCGGGTTTTATTGAGCAAACCACCGGGACACCACCGTTCTTCGTGGTATTGCCGATCAAACTCTTCTTCATCGTTGATTGGCCCCACCGATCGTGAATGGAGGTTCTCTTCGGCACGCCGTATCTCCGTTCATCATAGCCGTGATCATGGCCGATCGCTTCTTCCGGGAGCCGATTGTCGTGAATCGTAGTTGCGACCAACCGCCGCCTCGGGAACTTGATGACCCGTCATCACGATACTCTTCACGGCCAATGCACTCGGGCAGTCCTCGATAGAGGGAAGCTTCATGTTTTGGTCCCAGCAAGATCGAAAGAAAGGACAAGCCCGATGTGGGTCAAAATCTCGGCCGATCACGCCTCGTCCGTACCGCCGACTTTGGCCGATAGATTCCTCGTTCTCGTGCCACCCGAGCTCTTTCTTCCTCTCTCTCTTATTCTCATATCGGCGTATGAAACCAGCTCGATCCACCGTCGATGGTGTTGATGTACATCGTATTAGCCGGAAAGGGTGCCCATCAACTTTCATTTTCTTCTTTACATCAGCCGCTCGCAATACCCCACTCGTCAACCGCCCTCTCGGATTTCATCTCTCATGGCATAACAATCAACGGTGTTATGATACGAATTTCCATGCCACTTGCACCATTTAGCCATTTTCTTCAATTCTTCCGGCGTAGGAATTTTGTGATGAGGGGAAAGCTGGATCTTCTTTTCCCGCAGCAGCTGATCAAATATCTCGTCGGCCTTAGATAAATCGAAATCATATTTTTTCTCCTTAGGTTTGACATGCGGAGAAAATATCGGCCGTTTGTTATTAGTCCACTCAACCGCATTAATTTCCTCTTCATCATCCTCATTGTCGAAATCGGCATAAGTCGTCCGATACCGCCGATTCCGGTGAATCGGAGATTCTCTTCCCGGCCGATCGCCTCTACGGGTCACCGTGCCAACCCATCAAACTCATGTGGGGTAAACTTTTCTTTAATGTTAGAGAATAGCCCCGCATAAGCGATTTCGGCCACCGCCGCTCCGTCAAGTTCGGATTGTAGCATCGTCCCCTCGTAGTCCCGAACCTCTCGTATATAATCGGCCACCGATTCCCCAGCTTCTGTTTCACCGCCATTAAATCGGACAAACTAAGCTCGGTAATGCCCGTGAAGAAGTACGAGTGAAACCTTTTCTCCGTATCGGCCCAACTCCGAATAGAACCAAGCGATAGCGAAGCAAACCATGAAAAGGCCGATCCAGTACAATGACAAGTGGGAATAGTCTAACCCGCAAAGCCTTCTTGAGTAGACGCCTCACCAAGCCGTGCGTCATATCGGCCGATGTGCTCCATAGTTGATGTATTATCTTGCCCGTAAAACTTGGAGAACTCAGGAATTTTATACTTATTGGGTAAAGCCACGGAATCCATCCAGTCGTGGTAAGCTCGCCGATACAATGCACTTTTCTCCTTAGGCTTCAAATCGAACCGATCTTTCATCATATCGGCGATCTTAGTCATGAGGCTACTCATATCATTGGGTTCAGCAGCTTGCTGATCCGGTTCCCGTCATATAAGCTGTGTTAGGCTGTCCCCAGCCGGGTGTACCGACCGACCGTTTCCGTAAATCCCGCGCGTAGTCGGGAACAAGAACCGCGGAGCGACTCCATAATTCATGGCCGATTGGATCGGCCGTCCGCTCATGAATCCCCGTCCCCACCCGATGCAGCTTGGTCGTGGAATACCGGATATCGGCCGTACTATAGTGGGTGAGTTCTCAATTCTACTCGGGCCGGTATTTGGTACGTAGAAGAAATTGGGTTGTCGTGCCATCCGCGGGGCCGCCGCCACATTGGTTGCTGCCCCTAACTCGGAAGTCGGCCGTTGTACATCTTGTTTGTCGCCCTCTTCCGTTACCGACTTCTTGGGGCCACCGTCATCCTCTTTGCCTGGGTGGGTTGTACCGGTACTTGCATTCGCATTGTCCTTGCCAGGCCATAGGTGAGGTGGCATGCCGCACAGGGCTGAAACCCCGCCGGCGGTGTGGTATTCTCGGAGGCCGGTCCCCCGAATCGGCCGTAGACAGAGCGCCAAAGGGCCGAGTGTATGCAGGTCCAAAGCATATCCTTCAGTGAACAATCTGCCATCAACTCGTGTCCTTGATCAAATTCCCGATGGTATTGGTCAACACGCCCGATTGATTGATTAGGGCCTCGATGAACGGACGAGTTGACCATATCACCGAGTTGGTTGGCATCCGGCAGCCTCTGGGCTTTGATTTGGTCCAGCTTCTTCCGGATGCGTAATCCGAGGGATGTCTCCCTTTGTGGCCACTCGCCACGTGTCACTTTCTGTGGCTTGAAAGTACTTTTTCATTGCTTCGGCCGTGTATTCCCGGTACCGCAGCTTTTGTTCTGTCGTCATCTTTCCCCGTGCCGAAACCTCGTTGTCATCGAAACTTCTCCATGCCCTTTGCCATCCGTCCCGAGAGGAACCGGAACAAAAATCGGTCGATCTTCAAGCATCGACCATTGGTGTCCCATCCTCCCCGACAGCCTCGCATGTACGACATCTTGATCTTGGTTGCTTCCGTCCCACCGAGCGTGCCAAAAAGTGTGTTGACGTCAAAAGTCGCCAACACACCGTTGTCCTGAGAGTCCACCGAAACCCCGGCCGACGCAGGGCCCCGTGCTCCCAACGGACCGACTCCAGCTCACCGATTCTCGTGTGCGCCGGGTGCGTGCGTATGGTTTTCCCCGCAAACCAACAAAGACAATAAAAAGTGTAAAATTCCGGTCATCGGCCCGTATAGGCCGATGTGCAGCCGTGGCCGATTCTCGCGTAAGATAGACAAAATCGGCCATTGATCGGAAGCAGCACGGCCCATCCATTTTATGTATTAAATGCCAGTGCAAGCGAGCCGTGATACAAACGATACGAAATCGGCCGATGCTATAACATACGATCGGTGGCTAGCAACTCGATTTCGTCGGTGAGCAATCAAATTATTAAGACCTTGCAGGATGCATTATCGAATAAAATATAGACAAGGTAATTATTAATGGGATGTAATTAATTTGATAGCAAAAGGATGGTTCAATCATCAATCGTAGCAAGAATCGGCCGATCGGGCATCCGGCCGATTCTCGCCATGGGTTATAACAATGAGTTATTAGATATATCTAGATGGATAATGATGATCAACGAAATCATACTAATAACTCAGATTCAAAGGCAGCTTTAACAGATTTGGTTGCTAATTGAACATGAAACAGCTAATGAACGTGATAAACAATCGGCTAAACACTCCGAAAGAACAAGTAAGACAAATACAACCACACGGATCCCGACTCGACTCGGCCGCTCCAACAGACAAGTCAATCGATGGCACGCGATCGGACCAGGTCTAACGACCGCGCACGCCCGGCCGATTCAGACAAGCACAATCATAAACGCCTTAACTATGAAAGTAAATCTACACCCTAGCCAATCGGCTGCATGCGCCTAGGACAAGTCAACTATCGCAAAGGCAAACACAGGACACGTCAACCGAATCCGCACAATCGAACCGGCCAAGATGTAAAAGAATTCTCATAGCGGCTATCGTGACTCTGACGACCGGATCCGAGCCAATCGGCGTTGCGAGCAAAGACTGGGACGGGGAGGCAGGACAAGTCAAACTATCTCCACCACGAGCCCGACCAGTGTCGACTTGACTCATCCCGCCGATACTCACTACGACGATTAAGAACAGTATCCTGTCGCTGGATAACTAGCAATTAAGCCATCTAATTACGAACAATGCGCCGAGAACTAGACGACATAATTACCTTATCAAGCCAACGTGTTGTCGACCGGAGCCCCGAAGATCCCCGCGCGAAAACAAGTAAAGACTTGACAGAAAATTAGGTTTGGCGATGCGCCGAAAGTTGTATTGGATGTGAATCGAGTTTACATGTTACACCCGAGTACATATTTATACCCGGCACAAAGAATCCTACTCGGACCCTCTTCGGGCCGATTTCCTAACCGACTAGGATCCTTTTCCAAAATTAAACTATTATTTCTAATTTTACAACGTGGGCCAGGCCCATCAATATTATGCTCTTCTCGTTGGCATCCGCGCACGATTCCCGGGAGGGACGCGCCTCTTACTTCGTCCATGCGGCCGTCGGCC
>JAUNZO010005054.1:0-17388 GCA_031894775.1 Chloris gayana | reverse complement strand
AGGTGCGATCAGGTGAAGAAAATTGCACGTATGTCTGACTTGCTGTTGGAGAAGGTCGCACTGCTTACGCAGTCACTTACGTCTGAGCTGTGCATGATTACTTTCTTATTGTGTGTTTGTATACGGCTCTTATCTGTCTCTCTGCATGTGTCATTTTAAAATTTGTCAAACGACAAATAGCCTAGAGATCCAGAATGTTTCATTTTACTTCGCACGATCCTATCTTTTCTTTAAGGAAACTATTCCCGTCGCCTGCTACTGGGCTTCATATAGACATACTATACGAATACACCAAACAACATATGTAGAAACAACTTGTGCACTAGTAGAAATTGACAGTGTCGTTGTTACTTATGAGTTTTTACAGAGATGATACTTTGAAATCACATATACTACTTTCTTACTAAATTGTTGTCGCCGTTGACTTTTTTTGTTATGTTTGACCATTTGACTTATTCAAAAAAAAAGTTTAAAAATATTATATATTTTGTTAAAATACGTTTTATCACTAAAGAAACTTGAAATATAGCATATAACTTTTTATATTTTTATAAATTTTATGAATAAGACGAATGATCACACGTTACGAAAAAAGTCAATAACGATAATAATTTAGTAAATAAGGGAGTATGTCACAACTCATAAGTACTATAGCTGAATGGGAAAAACAGATTATGTGCGCTTTGGGATTTTTCTCTCCAAGAAAAGCACGATTTTGCAGCGAGCCAAAAGCATATTCTCTACTACTAGCTAGGTTACCTTGGAAGAAGAAGGCAACAGCAACCGCCCTCGTGATCTAAAGCAAAAAGTCAAATCAAGATTCATGAGGCTTGGAGGACATTTAGTCTATCTCCAAAGGTTCTTTCAGTCTTTCTTGTCGTGAGGAGTCAACCTGATCGGCGGGAAAACACATGGAAACACGGATGAACGATGGACCGGGTGACCCCGCCTTCCTCGAAGCAGGTCGACCACGCACGGCACGAGTATTTGATGGATCAACTACATCATGGTGGCCGAACACGTCTAGGCCGACTTGCTGATTTTGGAGGAACGACCCAAACAAAACTGGCCCATATACTTTGAATGGCCCATTGGGATGAAGTTTTGGATCAAGTTGTTCCTTTTTTTTCTCATGAAACAGCGTTATTTGCAAACTTATATTAGATAAAATTCCCTCTATGACCTTAAAAAAGATGAGACTTTCTTCTATGGCTCTTCCCAATTCAAATTTTCCTATGAGGCTAGATTTTAACTTTTGATTTCTTATATGGCCCTTCTGTCACATTTGACCTAATTTGCGGTAAAAAAATATTTGCAGCAAAAAAACGTCCGCAACAAAAAATACTAAGTTTATTTCATTGAGGGGTAAAACAGTCTTTTTGCCATCCACTGAATACTGTTAGAGGTCAAAAGTGACAGAAGGGTCATATAAGTAACTAAAAGTTTAAATTTGGCCTCATAGGAAAATTTGAATTGGAGAGGCCATAGAGGGAAGTCCCATCTTTTTGAGGTCAAAGATAGAATTTTCTCCTTATCTTAAGTTTAGATATCTTCCACGAAAACAATCCACCCATATCCATATCCCAGATTCAACATTGGTGTTGAATTTACGACTAATTATTTCTTAAGTGCTAGGCGAGGTCTCGTCGATAGTGAGGCACATATGATCACTTCATGAATCTCGAGATTAGCCGATCGAGTCTTTCGAAGTTTCTCGTAGTGGCAAGATATGTAAAATTGTGTTCATAGGGGTGAGTGCTCGTGTGTGGATAAGAGTGTCCACATATGTATAATATTCCTATAAAAAATAAAAAAATGCTACTTGATTACTAGTATATCAGATATTATTTCCTTTCATTTTGCCTTTCATGCACCTTGTTTCTAGGTGAGAATGTTTAACTTAGTTCAACTAAATATCAATCAGGGAAGTGAAGTTAGAACACATAAAAATGGAAAATGCATTTACGCTAAACATCTAAAATCTGTCATATTTAATACAGGAGCATTTCAGTTTCTTTACTTTTTGAGAAACACAGTACACAGGAACACTCGTAGTATTCCGGTTTCCAATGGTGATAGGATTTCATTCGTATTGATGGAAGCATCATTCGGACTTTCGGAGGGCTCACTGGTTCCATGGCGACAACAATCCACTGGATCAAAACGTCACAATAATCGTCATATTGTCAATCGTAATAGAACAATACTACTAGGCGGCCAACACGCAACATTTATAACATGATAATTTCTGGAAGAATGGCGTTGGTAATAAAATCTTAAACTGAATACTTTGTCGTGTTTTTCTAAAAAAACACTTGATCGTACAAAAGCCACGCAAGCAAAGGAGTACACGGTGTTTTCCAACCATTTCTGTGGTTACCTTGTTTCCGCCTGTGGTTAAGCTTTCATTATGATGTTTATTGGTTCTTACACATACTTCCAGTACTAGAGGACATGCTGCCGACGACGCAAATGATGGTTATGCATGTATAAACGGCTATCATGACAAATCATCTCGGTATGTCGTACTTCTTCAATGATCAAGATAATTCAGGCATGTTATAATGGAAAACTGCCTTTCTCCCCATTGGCCACGGCTCTGCTATGATGGCGTCCTTCTGCAGTACACACGAAGCTAACATCACTCTAGAATTCTGAATCCTACTTAGCCGCGGATTTTCCCACTTGGATATACGACTCGAATCTCTGGATCCTAGTATGGTCGGGGAACACAACACATCAAGCAACGCGGACAGGTTCACATCACAGCCTGGTCCCGACGAGATCAAGAACAGTTCGTTGAGAATAAGTTCAGGCAGAAACTTACACATTGCAGGTGGCCCAGCCATGTGCCGGCTTGCAAGCACGATCATGCCCGTAACCTACAACGCAGTGCGCGACCATTGACTGATCTTGTTGATCGCGTCGGCAAACATTTGATCCGAATCGTTTCATTCTCAGCACTGTGATCCGATGAAGCGACATGAGTTAGGCCCAATGAGGTGTTGTTTTCCCAGAACTGTTAGTGGCCCTGCGACCCTTGGTTGCTCGCCTTTAGTGGATCAGTCGGTTTCTATGTTCATCTTGGCAATGGATATGATACCCTGTCATGCATCGAATGTATGTGCTGGGAGAGAAGGACGTTACCGGTGAAGCCTCTGTTGTGCCCTGATCTTTGAAGGACAGCCACGGGAGACGGGAAAGCTTAACAGCTGGTCGGGCAGTGATGGATTAGGTTGTTAGCTGATTGCGATTGTCATGTGTCTTATCAGTCCTCGTGGCAATCGAAAAGCTATCCCTGGAGTTCGATGGTGATACTGGCCATAAAATTCTCCTAGTTACACAGTACCTTCTTGCTGGTCTGCAAAGAAAATTGGGTCTTGAATACTGAAGCTTGCCCATAATGATCATACTCAAACCTTGCCCATCGATGACACATGAGCATCCGTACTAACCTGTTTGACAAAATCAAATTGTCCCTGCAAATAAACTGATGAAGAACTGCAATGCTGCTTGCTAATGAATATTGTAATGTGCATAGTGATCGTACTCATACCTTGCCCATCGATGACTGAGCATCTGCACTATTAACTAGTTTCACAAAATTATGTTCGCCCGAGCAGATTGGCTGATGAAGAACTTGTTGGCGTCAAAAGTCGCCAACACACCGTTGTCCGGAGAGTCCACCGAAACCCCGGCTGACGCAGGGCCCTGTGCTCCCAACGGACCGACTCAGCTCGCCGATTCTCGTGTGCGCTGGTGCGTGCAGGATGGTTTTCCTGCAAACCAACAAAGACAATAAAAAGTGTAAAATTCCGGGTCATCGGCCCGAGATAGGCCGATGTACAGCCGTGGTCGATTCACAGCGTAAGATAGACAAAATCGGCCATCGACTGGAAGCAACACGGCCCATCCATTTTATGTATTAAATACCAGGCAAGCGAGCTGTGATACAAACGATACGAAATCGGCCGATGCTATAACATGCGATCGGTGGCTAGCAGCCGATTTCGTCGGTGAGCAATCAAATTATTAAGACCTTGCGAGGATGCATTATCGAATAAAATATAGACAAGGTAATTATTAATGGGATGTAATTAATTTGATAGAAAAAGGATGGTTCAATCATCAATCGGAGCGATAAATCGGCCGATCGGGCATCCGACCGATTCTGCCATGGGTTATAACGGTGAGTTATTAGATCTATCTAGATGGATAATGATGATCAACGAAATCATACTAATAACTCAGATTCAAAGGCAGCTTTAACAGATTTGGTTGCTAATTGAACATGAAACAGACTAATGAACGTGATAAACAATCGGCTAAACACTCAGAAAGAACGAGTAAGACAAATACAACCACACGGATCCCGAATCGACCGAGTCGCTCCAACGGGACAAGTCAAGCGATGGCACGCGGCTGGACCGAGTCTAACGGCCGCGCACGCCGGCCGATCCGGGACAAGCACAATCATAAACGCCTTAACTATGAAAGTAAATCTACACCCTAGCCAATCGGCTGCATGCGCCTAGGACAAGTCAACTATCGCAAAGGCAAACACGGGACACGTCAAGCGAATCCGCACGATCGAATCGGCCAAGATGTAAAAGAATTCTCATAGCGGCTACGTGACTCGGACGACCGGATACGAGCCAATCGGCGTTGCGAGCAAAGGCCGGGACGGGGAGGCGGGACAAGTCAAACTATCTCCACCACGAGCCCGGACCAGGTCGACTTGACTCATCCCGGCCGATACTCACTACGACGATTAAGAACAGATCCGGTCGCCGGATAACTAGCAATTAAGCCATCTAATTACGAACAATGCGCGAGAACTAGACGACATAATTACCTTATCAAGCCAACGTGTTGTCGACCGGAGCCCAGAAGATCCCAGCGCGAAAAACGGTAAAGACTTGACGAGAAAATTAGGGTTTGACGATGCGCCGAAAGTTGTATTGGATGTGAATCGAGTTTACATGTTACACACGAGTACATATTTATACCGGCACAAAGAATCCTACTCGGACCCTCTTCGGGCCGATTTCCTAACCGACTAGGATCCTTTTCCAAAATTAAACTATTATTTCTAATTTTACAACGTGGGCCGGGCCCATCAATATTATGCTCTTACGTTGGCATCCGCGCACGATTCCGGGAGGGACGCGCCTCTTACTCGTCCATGCGGCCGTCGGCCTTCGCCCACCGGCCCTCTTTTGACCTATAGTCGCCGACAATGGGTCCCTTGGTCAAAAAACCGGCGTCAACACATGTCCCCCGGTGCCGGGGTATGCAACGCATGCGTCGGATCGATACGATTCTCTTTTATCGCGCCGGTTTTCTTGCCGTCACTCCTCCATAAAACCGGGGCCACCCCGGTCATTTCTCATCTGCTTCCTCTCCTTGGCCTTCATCTTCTTCGTTTCCGGCGATCTTTTCCTCCTCGAGCCTTTTCAACTTCTCATCGCGCCGTCGCCGTCTTTCTTCTCCGGCGACCATGAACCCTGTTGTTGCTGCTGCTGCTGCGCCGCCGCCGCCGGCCGTTTTGTCGCCACCACCAACGCCGTTCCGGAGGTAATGTACATTCGGGCATCCCTCTTTTCTACCTTTGCAATTTTTCTTCGCGTTCTTGTTCTTGTTCATTTTCACAATTTATCTTCTTCCCGTTCCGCTTCTCATTTTAGCCCTATTTCTTGTTTTTAGGAGATCCGGAACCAAGTCGTTATTCCGTCCAACATCCCGACTCATTTCTTCTTGGGTCCTATGGGCGATCCCGACCCCACGGATCTCATACGTGCCGAAACGGATCGGGTTCCGTTTCGGCAACGATCCCTGCTATCGGCCGAATGGGCCAACGGCTTCGGTCATGGCCGACCCCGTCGCGAGGATGGCGTGATTGGTATAAACGGGTGTCGGCCGTTTATTTGCAAGGTTGGGCCAACATCGGCATCGCCCATGCCATCAGGCGTCTCCGGCCGATCACCGGAAGAATGAACCGTTCTTGGCGGCCGCTTGCTACTTACGAGTCGGACGCCCTGAAGCGCTTCATGTTCGGCCACGGCCGGCTACCATGACCTTATTGGATACGATCATGTTGGCCGATCCGAACATCACGGCGGAGGCCACTCCGGACGCTGTCCGCATCAAGTCCTCCCACCGGATCAACCCTAAAGACACCGGGGGCTGGAAGGGCTATATTCGGACTTACAACAAGGGGCACGGCACGGTCGATCGCCGCGAACATGTCGCCTTCCTCAACATGTGGCTCGACCATTTCTTCTTTTGTGGGGTCGGCGTGAGCCCCACAAACAATTTTCTGCCGATGGCCGATGTGCTGGCCGACGGCCATGCCCTTCCCATGGGCAAGTATCTTACGGGGTCGGCGTACCTCCTTCTTCACCGAGGTTTCGGTGGAGCTAGCGCGCCGGCCGATCGATCAAAAACCTAGGTGGCCCTTGGTGGTTTATTCAAATGTGGTTGACCCTCCATACCACCAAGGCCATCAATGCGGATCTCGGCGTGCTCCGCTTCCCCGGCGACTACGCCGAGTCGGCCGTGCCCGATTCAGCCGGTGCATCTCTTTCGGGGAGGCGTTATCCATGGCACCGGGGCGGCCATGTCGGACAAGAACCCGGCGTATTGGTTTGCCGCCTTCTACAAGGGCCTCAACGATGAAAGTACGGACTGGTACACTGTACATTGATTTCTTCGAGAGGGAGTACGACACCCCTTTTTGATCGACCCAACTTTCCCGACGGCCGACGGGGAAGCAATCAAAATCTTCACCACCTGCCTCCGCCCTGTCTGCTGCCGACGGGACTCATCGGCTGGGAGCAAGGCCTTACTGCTCCTATGAGTTCTACCACCCGTCGATATCGGCCCGTCAACTCGGCTTCGGCCGGTTGCCCCCAACCTCTTCTATGTGGGGCGAGATAAAGGCGCGGGCTGCCGTCGACAATGCCATTCGGTGGAGCGGCTCATCGGCCGTACCGCCGATATCGTCACCGGTGACTTGGCCGGATTTTCCCCGGCACCCCGGAGTACCCGCCTTTTTGACCGTTGGTGGGGTGAGTGGAACCGGCACCTTCGCGGCCGGAACACCGCTTCCTTCTTCTCCGGCCTAGTCCTGGAAGAACCTTTCGCCGAGGTACGTGTAGCTGATTTATTTTTGTAAGGCCGATTTTGTAAATGAAATCGGCCACTCCAAATGCTCATCCTTGTATCTTCTCTTTCGGTCGGACTCGGAGGAGCCGCCGACCCAAAGTATCGATGGCCGGCCGATTGCATATTTATTGCCGAGCCCAATCGTTCCAAATATCGGCTTCACCGACCGCACTCCCGCTCAAGCATTTGCGGCGATGAGTCGAGGGCGCCGGCTGTCCGCAAGGCCAAAACCAAAACGGCCGCCCCTCAAAAGAGGAAGGCTAATGTGCCGGCTGCGGGGTCGACTCGGGCCCGAAGCGATACCGCGCGGCGCTAAAGCGGCTCGTGCGCTCGTCGACCCGGATTACTATAGCGAACCGTCTCCGCTGCGTTAGGTTGTTATTGCATGATCGCCGATTCCTTTTCACTTAACATGCCATCTAATTATGAGTTTTTAGCAGGAATCGGCGGTCCCTTCTCCTCGGGCTCGGACGCCAACGCCCGATAGGCCGATCCGCTGCCGACTCCTCCACGGGCCAAGACGCCGACGCACGAAGGCCGACTCAAACAGCTCCGGAGCTGCGATCGTACCAAGCCGGATCGATCCAAATCCTACGGAGAGCCCAACTCACTCGGATCGGCTTGCGTCTCCCGAGGCCGCCGCCGAAGGCCGAACAAGGCGGCCATGTGTCGCCCTCGGCTCCTCCCAAAGGCACCGCTGGCGACGAAGAATCGGGCGGCCGGGAGCCGCCCGCGGCTTCTCCTGAAGGCACTGCTGCGCGATGAGCCAGCCGGCGAGCGTCGCCGATGCCACCTCCGAAGATGTCGGCGGTGACGGTGGATCGGCCGGCCGAGAGCTGCTTGAAACACACGAACCCGTGGGTTCAATGGCACGGCCGATGGACGTCCGGCCGCTTCGCATTGATGCTTCGCAGTCTGTTTTTTTTTACTATTTCTTCCTTGATTCGCCGCCGATCATTAGCTTCATCTTATTTTTCTTGGTATTTCGGGCGCTCGGCTTCCCTCGTCTGCGCCGATTTTGGTATCTACCTACGGTCTCATCACCATGACCGAAATCGCGCGCGAGCTTGAGGCTTCTTCGGTTGGCGCTTGGTGGCCGACGCCCACCCCATACGGGCCCGGTACTTGGAGGTCCGGACCGAGCTCCCGGACGATGTGCGCGATGCT
Source organism: Chloris gayana (assembly GCA_031894775.1). Taxonomy (NCBI): domain Eukaryota; kingdom Viridiplantae; phylum Streptophyta; class Magnoliopsida; order Poales; family Poaceae; genus Chloris; species Chloris gayana. Next base: position 9,054 of record JAUNZO010005054.1, on the reverse strand, counting down.
GCGCATCGTGTGGCATACATGGAGTGCGGCAAATGGACTTCATCCGTGCCCGGCGGCGTACGGCTCGTCACGCGAGCGACGGCAAGGCTGCGTTACTCGCCGAGAACTCCATCAAGCGTTCGAGGAGGAGGCCCGCAACACCCAAGAGATGCAAGAACAACTCTCAAATCGGCGGGATGAGCTGCAGGTAATCAACAAGGAGATTGCCGATTTGAGAGCATCGGCGGCTCTCAAGGAGAAGGAGGCGGCGGCCTTGGAAGCCACCATTGCACGGTTGTCGGTTGATGTGGCGGCTCAACGAAAGCGACGGACGAGGCAATCCAAGCGGGCGACAAGATGGTTGCCGCGGCGCATGCTGATGTCGGCCCCGTTGAAGACGACTCTGTTGGTCATGGCCAAACTTGACTCCATGCTGGCCCGTGCGATATACGTCGTCCAAGACTTCTTGTCCCGTGCTAAGGCCGTCGATCATACTTAGGTGTAATAGGACTTTGAACAAAATCTGGTTGTAAATATTTTTGCACTAAGGGCGATATACAATAATATCGGCCATACGAAGACGATGTTTAAAACATCGGCTGATTTGTCTACGTTTTACTTTCATATTTTTGGCTAAGGGCGATACTCTTAATATCGGCCGTCTCAAGGCGATGTATATCGACATCGGTTGTAGTCTCTTTTAGGCCGAACACTATGAGTTAATCCAAATACTAGGATAATACTTGCTTCAAATACTTCCCATTAAGTGCTCGGCCAAATTCTTCCCCTGCTAATTCTTTCAAAATATATGCATTACCGGTGCCGATCGGCTAATCAAATAAGGTCCTTCCCAATTAGGCGACCATTTACCAAACCGATTGTCCTTCACGCCGATCGGCATCCTAAGCTTCCGGACCAAATCGCCCTCTTTAAAGCTGTTTACGCACAACCTTCGTATCATAATGGCGGGCGACCCTCGCCTTATTACGCTCTATCTTTTCCAATGCATCCAGTCGATTTTGTACTACATCTTCTAATTCATCCATCATTAATCCGTAGTACTTGATCGGCCGATAGCTTTTGTTGCAATTCAATCCTTACGGAGCCGATAGGCTGTCTCCCATGGCGGTACGGCTTCGTGCCCATATACAAGCCGATACGGCGCGACTTGCATGGCCCCATGCCGTGACATACGATAAGCCCACAAAGCGTCCATCAATTTCATGTGCCACTTACGAGGATACTCTTGTATTTTCCGCTTGATCAACTTGATCAGACTCTTATTTGCCGCTTGACTTGGCCATTAGCTTGGGCATAATACGGCGACGAATTAATCAACTTAATCCCCATCTCTTCGACAAAAGATTGAAATTCGTCAGACGTGAATACTGATCCTTGATCCGTCGTGATTGTTTCCGGAATCCCAAATCTATAAATGATATGCTCTTTAACAAACGTTATCACGTCGGCCGTCGAAACTTTGCGATAGGGTGCCGCTTCAACCCACTTCGTGAAGTAATGCTGTAGCTACCAATATGTATTGATGTCCTTTGCTTGATGCTTTGGATTTATCGGCCGATCATATCCATGGCCCGACCTCTAAACGGCCAAGGTTTGATCAACGGATTCATAGGCGATGCGGGCGCCCTCTGTATAGGCCCGAATTTACGGCAATCTTGGCAACTTTTATAATATTTGAAACAATCGGCCAACATTGTCGGCGGTAATAACCAGCTCGTCTTAGCGGCCACTTCATTTTATGGGCCGATTGATGTGTTCCGCAAATCCCATCATGTACTTCGCTCATTACCACTTTGGCCTCGGTGTCGTCAATACACTTGAGAAGCACCCCATCAATTGTCTTGAAAAATAATTGATCATCCAACGAGAAGATACTTCAAGGCTTTATATCTTATCTTCTTATCCGTAGGTTGGGATGGATTGCTCAAAAAATTTCGAATTTCCGTGCGCCAATCGGCTTCTTCAATATCGGCTATTTCTAAGTCTGTTTTCGGCGAGCCGATATCCGGATGCTAGTTGAGCCAAGTTATTTGCTTCGAAGTTACTGCTCTCTTGGTATATGGGACACACTTGAATCTTTTCATTAACTTACGGCACTTTTTATGATATTGCAACAATATTTCATCTTTACACTCATACTCACCGAGCCGGTGACTCACAACCAACAAGGAATCGCCGAAAATTTCCACAAAATCAGCCCGGCATCGATGAGTAATTCCGGTCCTTTTAATACTTGCCTCGTATTCGACTTGGTTGTTGGTGTGCGCCTCTCTTCGTAATAGAGTATCCACGTATTGCCCCAGAGGCGACACAACAACCAAGCCGATTCCACTTCCTTCCTTGCAAATTGAACCATCAAAGAATACCGTCCATGGCAACTGGTTCAACGTATCCGGCCGAGTGTTCACCGTGTTGCACTATCAAATTAGCCAATACTTGTGCTTTTCTTGCTTTGGCCGATTCGTAGCCTAGATCAAACTCCGCAATTGCCAACATCCATTTGCCCAACCGGCCTTTGGGGACCGGGGCCGATAACATATATTTTACGACATCGGCACTGGCAAACCACGGTACACTCCTCGGCTAACGAGATAATGCCTTAGTTTTGTGCATGAAAAATATAGACGGAGACATAACCTTTCCACCTCCAGGATACCGTGTTTACGCATCAACTAATTTGCGGCTGAGATAAAATATGACCCGCTCTTTTCCCTCCTGTTCTTGAGTCAACGTCGAGCCGATGCACCTATCATCGGCCGATAAATATAACTTAAAGGGTGTGCCGACTTTGGCGGAACCATCATTGGTGGGGACACCAAATATTTCTTGATATCTTCTAAAGCCCTTTGATGGATCGGCTCCCACCGAAATTCTTGATTGGCCTTGAGTTTTAATAATGGCGTAAATACATCAAGTCGACCGGACAAGTTTGAGATAAATCGCCTAATAAAATTAATCTTGCCGATCGAGGACTGGAGCTTTGTCTTGTTCGTCGGTGGTTCCGGCTTTACGATAGAATCAATACTCTTGGGGCCGATTTCAATTCCCTTTTCATGCACAATAAACCCCGAGAAATTGTCCAGTTGAGACACCAAAAGCACACTTGAGCGGGTTCATCTTCGAGCCGTATTGTCTTGTCCTCTTCAACACTTCTACGAGATCGGCCGCATGACTTTCGGCCGATTTTGATTTCACCATTACATCATCAATATAAATTTTCACCAATCGGCCGATCAAATCGTGATATATAAAATTCATGGCTCTACGATATGTGGCACCGGCATTTTTAGGCCGAAGGTCATGACAACCCACTCATATAGTCCCAACGCTCGGGGCATCCGAGCAGCTGTCTTCGATATATCTTCTTCGGCCATAAAAATCTGATTGTACCCAGCATTTCCATCCATAAAGCTCAAAATTTTGTTGCCGGCGAGCTGCATCAACTAACAAATCGGCGTTTGGCATTGGGTACTCATCTTTCGGAGTCGCTTTATTCAAATTCCTGGAGTCAATGCGGACCCGCATCTTTCCATTTTCTTTTCCATCGGCACAATACTGGAAACCCACTCGGCATATCGGCATGGCCTAATAAAACCGGCTTCATATAATCCGATAATCTCTTCTTTGACGGCTTCATAATACCTAGGGTCAATTTTTCGAGCCCCACTGCTTATACGGCCGATATCCGGGTTTGGTGGGCAGCCGATGTTCAACGATCGATCGGGTGAGTCCGGGCATCTCGCTATAATCCCAAGCAAAACAATCTTTATATTCTTTCAATAAGGCCACTAATTCATCTCTTACTTCTTTACACAATTTCTTGCTAATATATGTCGGCCGAGGCTTGTCTCCATCCCCTATATCTACTTCTTCTAACTCGTCGGCCGACACAAAACCGTGGCCTAATTTCCCGTCTTCGGTTCGTTAATCGACCGATTCATCATATCCCCGGTGCGCGTGTCGATCGGCCGATTGTCCGTCAATTCTCTGTGGGGCCCATCGGAGCGGCCGGAGGTACCGACCCCCGGTCACAATAACTCCGTCGTCGGTGATGTTTATGGCTTCCGCATCCCAATATGTGCCCGAGAAACAAGACGGGCTCTCCCGGGCAGAGCAAACTCGAAATCGGCGGTCGCGATGGTTACGGAACTTATCGGCCCGCACGATTTCGACCTTGTTGCCGACCCATTGAATCAAGCAACTGGTGCATGGTTGATGGGATGCAACGGTTGGCATGAATCCAATCTCTCCCCAACAAAGTTGTGTATGCACCTTTCCCGTCGATGATGAAAAATGTGGCGGGTATGGTTTTGCTGCCCACGGTGATCTCCATTATTGCGGCCCCACGCACATCTTGGCTTCTCCCGCTATAATCCTTGAGCGTCGGATTAGCCCTCATCATTTCTTCGGCGTCTTCCCGAGCTTGCGGTATGTAGTAATCGGCATGATATTGACCGCTGCTCCTCCGTCGACCAACATTTTCCTCATCGGCGACCCATTGATGTAGCCGCTAATGTACAATGCCTTGAGATGCAAATGATCGGAGTTGAGCGGCTTATCAAATACTTGCCGATTCGGCGTCCACGAGAATCTCTGAAGTTTCCCCAAGCTGGTTCTTCCTCGGCCGAATTTTCATCGGCCGATTCGTCCTCTACGGCCGATCCAGACAATCCTGGGCATCGGGGATATCATATTTACTGCGGCTTCGGCCGGACCACTGAGGCCGCACTTTGGGCCTCCATTCCCTTTTGGGCTTGGACTCATCATCTTGGTCATCTCTGTAATCTTGTCCACCCTTAATTTCTCGACGGCGCATTCTGCGGAGCCTCCTCTTACGGGTTTTATTGAGCAAACCACCGGGACACCACTGTTCTTCGTGGTATTGCCGATCAAACTCTTCTTCATCGTTGATTGGCCCCGGCCGATCGTGAATGGAGGTTCTCTTCGGCACGGCGTATCTCCGGTTCATCATAGCCGTGATCATGGCCGGTTGCTCTTACGGGAGCCGATTGTCGTGAATCGTAGTTGCGACCAACCGGCCGCCCACGGGAACTTGATGACCCGTCATCACGATACTCTTCACGGCCAATGCACTGCGGGCAGTCCTCGATAGAGGGAAGCTTCATGTTTTGGTCCCGGCGATGCTTGAAAGAAAGGACAAGCCCGGTGTGGGTCAAAATCTCGGCCGATCACGCCTCGTCCGTACCGCCGACTTTGGGTGATAGATTCTGTTCTCGTGCCACACGAGCTCTTTCTTCCCTCTCTCTCTTATTCTCATATCGGCGTATGAAACCAGCTGATCCACCGTCGATGGTGTTGATGTACATCGTATTAGCCGGGAAAGGGTGCCCATCAACTTTCATTTTCTTCTTTACATCGGCCGCTCGCAATACCCCACTTGTCAAGCTGCCCTCCGGATTTCATCTCTCATGGCATAACAATCAACGGTGTTATGATACGAATTTCCATGCCACTTGCACCATTTAGCCATTTTCTTCAATTCTTCGGCGTAGGAATTTTGTGATGAGGGGAAAGCTGGATCTTCTTTTCCGCAGACGGTGATCAAATATCTCGTCGGCCTTAGATAAATCGAAATCATATTTTTTCTCCTTAGGTTTGACATGCGGAGAAAATATCGGCCGTTTGTTATTAGTCCACTCAAGCTGCATTAATTTCCTCTTCATCATCCTCATTGTCGAAATCGGCATAAGGCATACGATACTGCCGATTCGGGTGAGCTGGAGATTCTCTTCCTGGTGGTCGCCCTACGGGTCAGTTGTGCCAACCCATCAAACTCATGTGGGGTAAACTTTTCTTTAATGTTAGAGAATAGCCCCGCATAAGCGATTTCGGCCAGTGCTTGCTCTGTCAAGTTCAGATTGTAGCATCGTCCCTCGAGTCCTGAACCTACGTATATAATCGGCCATCGATTCCCCGAGTTTCTGTTTCACCGCCATTAAATCGGACAAACTAAGCTCGGTAATGCCCGTGAAGAAGTACGAGTGAAACCTTTTCTCCGAGATCGGCCCAACTACGAATAGAACCGGGCGATAGCGAAGCAAACCATGAAAAGGCCGATCCGGACAATGACGGTGGGAATAGTCTAACCCGCAAAGCCTCTTGAGTAGACGCCTCACCAAGGCTGTGCGTCATATCGGGCGATGTGCTCCATAGTTGATGTATTATCTTGCCCGAGAAAACTTGGAGAACTCGGGAATTTTATACTTATTGGGTAAAGCCACGGAATCCATCCGGTCGGGGTAAGCTCGCCGATACAATGCACTTTTCTCCTTAGGCTTCAAATCGAAGCGATCTTTCATCATATCGGCGATCTTAGTCATGAGGCTACTCATATCATTGGGTTCAGCGATTGCTTGATCCGGTTCCCGTCATATAAGGCTGTGTTAGGTCTGTCCCCGGTCGGGTGTACCGGCCGACCGTTTCCGAAATCCCGGTGCCGGTAGTCGGGAACGGTGTACGCGGAGCGACTCCATAATTCATGGCCGATTGGATCGGCCGTCCGATCATGAATCCCTGTCCCCGGCCGATGCGGTTAGGCTGTGGAATACCGAGATATCGGCCGTACTATAGTGGGTGAGTTCTCAATTCTACTCGGGCCGGTATTTGGTACGTAGAAGAAATTGGGTTCTTTGTGCCATCTGCGGGGCCGCTGCCACATTGGTTGCTTGCCCCTAACTCGGAAGTCGAGTACGTTGTACATCTTGTTTGTCGCCCTCTTCCGTTACCGACTTCTTGGGGCCACTTGTCATCCTCTTTGCACTGGGTGGGTTGTCCTGGTACTTGCATTCGCATTGTCCTTGCCAGGCCATAGGTGAGGTGGCATGCCGTACGAGGGCTGAAACCTGGCTGGCGGTGTGGTATTACGGAGGCCGGTCCCCGAATCGGCCGTACGGGGAGCGCCAAAGGGCTGAGTGTATGCAGGTCCGAGCATATCCTTCGATGAACAATCTGCCATCAAGCTGTGTCCTTGATCAAATTCCCGATGGTATTGGTCAACACGCCGATTGATTGATTAGGGCACGATGAACGGACGAGTTGACCATATCATCGAGTTGGTTGGCATCCGGCGGTCTCGGGCTTTGATTTGGTCCAGTTCTTCGGATGCGAGAATCGAGGATGTCTCCTTTTGTGGCCACTCGCCACGTGTCACTTTCGGGGCTTGAAAGTACTTTTTCATTGCTTCGGCCGGGTATTCCGGTGCTGCGGCTTTTGTTACGTCGTCATCTTTCCCCGAGGCCGAAACCTCGTTGTCATCGAAACTTCTCCATGCCCTTTGCCATCCGTCCTGAGAGGAAGCCGGAACAAAAATCGGTCGATCTTCGACATCGACCATTGGTGTCCCATCCTCCCCGACGGCTTGCATGTACGACATCTTGATCTTGGTTGCTTCGTCCCACTGAGCGTGCCAAAAAGTGTGTTGACGTCAAAAGTCGCCAACACACCGTTGTCCGGAGAGTCCACCGAAACCCCGGGCGACGCGAGGCCTGTGCTCCCAACGGACCGACTCGGCTCACCGATTCTCGTGTGCGGCGAGTGCGTGCGAGATGGTTTTCCTGCAAACCAACAAAGACAATAAAAAGTGTAAAATTCCGGGTCATCGGCCGGATAGGCCGATGTGCGGCCGTGGCCGATTCTGGCGTAAGATAGACAAAATCGGCCATTGATGTGAAGCGACACGGCCCATCCATTTTATGTATTAAATGCCGGGCAAGCGAGCTGTGATACAAACGATACGAAATCGGCCGATGCTATAACATACGATCGGTGGCTAGCGACCCGATTTCGTCGGTGAGCAATCAAATTATTAAGACCTTGCAGGGATGCATTATCGAATAAAATATAGACAAGGTAATTATTAATGGGATGTAATTAATTTGATAGCAAAAGGATGGTTCAATCATCAATCGGAAGCGATAAATCGGCCGATCGGGCATCCGGCCGGTCTGCCATGGGTTATAACGAGTGAGTTATTAGATATATCTAGATGGATAATGATGATCAACGAAATCATACTAATAACTCGGATTCAAAGGCAGCTTTAACAGATTTGGTTGCTAATTGAACATGAAACGACTAATGAACGTGATAAACAATCGGCTAAACACTCAGAAAGAACGAGTAAGACAAATACAACCACACGGATCCGAATCGACCGGTCGCTCCAACGGGACAAGTCAAGCGATGGCACGCGGCGGACCGAGATCTAACGACCGCGCACGCCCGGCGATTCGGGACAAGCACAATCATAAACGCCTTAACTATGAAAGTAAATCTACACCCTAGCCAATCGGCTGCATGCGCCTAGGACAAGTCAACTATCGCAAAGGCAAACACGGGACACGTCAAGCTGAATCGCACGGTCGAATCGGCCAAGATGTAAAAGAATTCTCATAGCGGCTCATCGTGACTCGGACGACCGGATACGAGTCAATCGGCGTTGCGAGCAAAGAGCGGGACGGGGAGGCGGGACAAGTCAAACTATCTCCACCACGAGCCGGACCAGGTCGACTTGACTCATCCGGCCGATACTCACTACGACGATTAAGAACAGATCCGGTTGCCGGATAACTAGCAATTAAGCCATCTAATTACGAACAATGCGCGAGAACTAGACGACATAATTACCTTATCAAGCCAACGTGTTGTCGGCCAGAGCCCGAAGATCCCGCGCGAAAAACGAGTAAAGACTTGACGAGAAAATTAGGGTTTGGCGATGCGCGAAAGTTGTATTGGATGTGAATCGAGTTTACATGTTACACACGAGTACATATTTATACCCGGCACAAAGAATCCTACTCGGACCCTCTTCGGGCCGATTTCCTAACCGACTAGGATCCTTTTCCAAAATTAAACTATTATTTCTAATTTTACAACGTGGGCCGGGCCCATCAATATTATGCTCTTACGTTGGCATCCGCGCACGATTCCGGGAGGGACGCGCCTCTTACTCGTCCATGCGGCCGTCGGCCTTCGGCCCACCGGCCCTCTTTTGACCTATAGTCGGCGACAATGGGTCCCTTGGTCAAAAAACCG
>JAUNZO010005053.1:0-74399 GCA_031894775.1 Chloris gayana | reverse complement strand
AGGGCATAGATGTGATTAAATAAAATTACAGGAGCTAATTGGTAAAACCGCCGATTTATCGGATTTAAACGAATTAAATTTAATTTAGAAAATCGTGGACCGGGTCTATGGCGATGGTGGACCGCGGCAAGGGCTCGGTCCACGGGTCCACCGTGGACCACCATATACCGGTTGGGGCTGATCTAATCGTGTCCGTTGGTGGGAGATCTAACGACTCACGGCAACTCCGGCCGCATTTGGTCACCGACGACGAGCGACAGAGCGGCAGCGCGCCATGGAGGCTCGCCGGAGTTGGCCGCCGCGAGCGCTCCGGTGCCCAATTTGGTCGGTGCGCGCGTCTATGCGGAGCGGGACGACGACGAAGCTCACCAGGGAGGTCACGCGGCGAGGAGAGGGGCGGAGGAGGCTCGCGAAGAGAAGGTGCGGGCGGCGATGACCGATCGCGTCTCGGGAGGCCGTCGGACGTCGTCTTCGTGTCCACTCTTGTAGGCGGGGCCGGTGTGACGTGGCGTAGTGAAAGTGCATCTAGGCCCCTAATTATGGTTTTGAGTGATTGACGTCAATACAATTAAAAAGGACTAATATTCTAAATGAGTTTGTGCGCAGTGCATATCTAAAATTCAATTGAGAGCAAAGAAACACAAAAAGGAAGTGGCCATAATCTCTCATACGTGCAAGTTTTGATAAATGGATCACTCATGCTCAAGATCAAGCTTTGAAGCCTTTTATTTATTTATGTCTTGAGTATAGGAAACACCGTACTATCAAGAGGGACACACAAGTGTGAGGTGTGAAAAATGAAAGTGCTCAAAACTTATTCCAAACACAAAATATCATTTGGAGTCGGACATATCCGACTCACTCGGATATTGGACTCGGACTCCGAGAGCTGGCCAAAGAAATTCCACATATACTCGGACATATCCGACTCGGTCGGACGAGAGTCGGACTCCGGAGCGAAACCCAACTTCTTGAAACCCTAGGAGTCGGACAATCCGACTCGATCGGATATATCCGACTCCACAGGAGTACTCGGACATATCCGAGTTATGTCGGATTTAAGACTCGGACTCCGGAGCGAAATCCATTCTTTCGAAACCCTAGCGATCGGATTTATCCTACTCACTCGGATATATCCGAGTCGGATCCGAGCCAACGGCTCTTTTGAGTGCCCCGGCTATAAAAGTGGACCTCGTCCACTTTTGGCCGGTTGGCACTCCTCACATTCTCAAAAATACTCCCCAACTCACTCAAGCTCTCCTCTTCTTCAAGTTTGTTTCCCACTCCAATCCTTGGTGATAGGTGTAGAGTGCCCGATCTTTCGGTGAGTGTAGATAATTTCGATTGGTGGACGTTGACCCTCACGATCCGACTACGACGAGCAAGCCCGAAGCGCCAATGCAATCGCTGAACCAACTTCCGATGGTTATTGAACCTGCGGTTAAACAAATTCAACCTGATCACGAGGATCAATCCTTGCAAGCAATCGAAGAACAAGCAAGAATAAGAGGCGAGCAATCCGATGTATTGCACGAAGGTGGAGTTCTGAATTCAACGTCGAAGGGACGGAATGTATAGCTAGGCTAATACTAAAACAAAACTCAAGTCTGAAATAAAAGAGAGTCTCTATCTAAATAGGGGGAGGGGGGCGGCGCGTGAACAGCACCCGTGGGTACCGTAGCGCGGCCGGTGCCCAACCCTAGTCTCCCATATGGGCCTCTTGTTGGCCCATCCTCTAGTCTTCTCGGCCCAAAGTTCTTTAACAAGATGACGAAGCTCAATTCTTCTTGCACGGGCCCGAGTAATCGGACCGGAATACGTCGTCTTGATGATAGGGCTTCCATCTTGACGGCCCACTAGAGGGGGCGCGGCTTGGGGAGGCGCACCGGCTTGGAGTGGGGCGTCGTCGTTCGTCGTCGTTCGTTCGTCGTCGTTCGTCGTCGTATGTACGTCGTTGATGTCCTCATCATCCTCCCCTTCTTGAAGTGAAGTCGTCCTCGACGGCAACTCATCATCCTCGCCCAAGTATGGTTTCAAATCTGCAACATTAAAACTCGTGGAAACACCAAACTCCATGGGCAAGTCAAGAACATAAGCATTATCGTTAATCTTGGTTAGCACTTTAAAAGGACCAGCAGCACGAGGCATCAATTTAGAACGACGCAAAGTTGGAAATCTATCTTTACGCAAGTGCAACCAAACCAAATCACCAGGTTCAAAAGAAACATGTTTTCGACCTTTACTACCAGCAACTTGATACTTTTTATTAGCAACAGCAATGTTCTGTTGGGTTTCTTCATGCAATTGTTTCATGTGATCAATATGAGCAAGAGCATCAACATTTGGTTCATCTTCAAGCATCAATAGCAAACAAATCAATAGGTGCCCTAGGAACATAGCCATAAACAACCTCAAAAGGACACATCTTGGTGGTAGAATGTGTAGCACGATTATAAGCAAATTCAACATGAGGTAAACAATCTTCCCAACGTCTCAAATTTTTATCAAGAACAGCTCTAAGCATAGCAGACAAAGTTCTATTTACTACCTCGCTTTGCCCATCAGCTTTGAGGATGACAAGTAGTACTAAACAGCAGCTTAGTTCCTAGTTTATTCCAAAGAGAACGCCAAAAATGACTAAGAAACTTAGCATCACGATCGGAGACAATTGTTTTAGGAATTCCATGCAATCTAACAATCTCGCTAAAGAACAATGCAGCAATATTGGAGGCATCATCAGCTTTATGACATGGTATAAAGTGAGCCATTTTAGAGAAGCGATCAACAACCACAAAAATACTGTCCCTCCCCTTCTTAGTTCTAGGCAATCCCAAAACAAAATCCATCGAAATATCATGCCAAGGAGAAGAGGGGACCGGCAAGGGCATATACAAACCATGATTACCCAAACGAGACTTAGCCTTCTCGACATGTAGTACAGCGTGCAACAAGGCGCTCAACATCACGGCGCATCCGTGGCCAAAAGAAGTGGTCAGCCAACACCTCATGTGTCTTGAAAACGCCAAAGTGACCCATAAGACCACCTCCATGCGCCTCCCGCAACAACAAAAGACGAACCGAACCAACCGGAATACACAACTTGTTAGCACGAAACAGAACCCATCCCGCATATGAAATTTGCCCCAAGGTTTGCCATCCTTACAATGCACCATAATATCATGAAAATCAGCATCATTCACATATTGATCTTTCAAAGCTTGCAAACCAAAAATTTTAAAGTCTAGTTGGGACAAGCATCGTATAACGACGAGACAAAGCATCAGCAATCACATTTTCCTTCCCGTTTTTATGTTTAATGATGTACGGAAAAGATTCAATGAATTCAACCCATTTAGCATGACGACGGTTCAGATTAGTTTGGGTTCTAATATGTTTCAAAGCCTCATGATCGTAATGAATAATAAACTCGCGAGGCCATAAATAATGCTGCCATGTTTGCAAAGTTCTCACTAAAGCATAAAGTTCTTTATCATAAGTGGAATATTTAAGAGCAGCACCACTTAACTTCTCACTAAAATAAGCAATGGGTTTATGATCTTGCAACAAAACAGCACCCAAACCAATTCCACTAGCATCACATTCCAATTCAAACACTTTATCAAAATTAGGCAATTGCAAGAGAGGAGCATGGGTTAACCGTTCCTTTAAAGTGGTGAAGGCAAATTCTTGTGGTGCACCCCACTCAAATGGCGCACCCTTCTTGGTCAACTCGTGCAACGGTGCAGCGATGGTGCTAAAATCCTTCACAAAACGACGATAGAAACCTGCAAGACCAAGAAAACTCGCGAACCCGTGTAACCGTCGCTCGGCTGAGGCCAACTTTGTATGGCGTCCACCTTGTTGCCATCTACCTCAATTCCCTGCGAAGTGACAACATATCCAAGAAACGAAACACGTTGCGTGCAAAAAGTGCATTTTTCCATGTTACCAAACAAGTGAGCAGCACGCAAAGCATCAAAAACAGCACGCAAGTGATCTAAATGCTCATTCATGGATTTGCTGTATATAAGAATATCATCAAAGTAGACAACAACAAAGATTCCAATGAAAGGTCTAAGAACTTCATTCATTAAGCGCATGAAAGTGCTAGGAGCATTAGACAAACCAAACGGCATAACCAACCATTCATACAAGCCAAATTTAGTTTTAAAAGCCGTTTTCCATTCATCTCCTAATTTCATTCTAATCTGATGGTAACCACTACGCAAATCAACCTTAGAGAAAATTGTGGCACCACTAAGTTCATCAAGCATATCATCAAGGCGTGGTATAGGATATCGATAACGAATTGTAATATTGTTAATTGCGCGACAATCTACACACATACGCCATGAACCATCCTTTTTAGGGACAAGCAAAACAGGAACCGAACAAGGACTAAGAGACTCACGAATGTAACCTTTGTCAAGCAATGCTTGCACTTGACGCTGAATTTCTTTCGTCTCTTCAGGATTTGTACGGTACGGAGCGCGATTAGGGAGCTGTGCGCCTGGAATGAGATCAATTTGATGTTCTATGCCACGAATTGGAGGAAGTCCTGGTGGCAATTCAGCGGGAAACACATCTTTATAGTCCTGCAAAAGGTTAGCAACAGCAGGAGGAATATGCAACATAGGCGCCTCATCTAGTGAAACAAGCATACGAGAGCAAACAAGCGCATAGCAAGGCAGATTAGCATCATGTAACTCATCAAAATCAGCACGTGTAGCAAGCAAGATAGGATTACTCAATTTAATCTCAGGTTGAACAGGTGCAATAGGAGGTGATTTAAGCAATTTTGCAGCTTTTGCCGCTCTAGCCATATCATCTTTTAAAACTTGTTCAGGTGTCATAGGATGAATAACAATTTTCTCGACCCTTAAACATGAAAGAATAATAATTGGAACGACCATGGTGAAGACTATCAACATCATATTGCCAAGGACGACCAAGCAACAAAGAGCATGCTTCCATTGGAACAACATCACAATCCACAAAATCAGAATAGGCACCAAGAGAGAAAGGAACACGTACCGAGCGCGTTACCTTTATTTTACCGCCATCATTCAGCCACCGAACGTGATAGGGATGTGGATGCTTCCTTGTTGGCAATGCCAACTGCTCCACCAATGTTAGACTAGCCAAATTGTTGCAACTGCCACCGTCAATGATTATGCGAATCGCTCTTTCTTGCACAACGCCTTTGATATGAAAAATGTTGTGGCGCCGGTTCTTCTCATCCCGAACGACCTGTGTACTAAGAACACGCTGCACAACAAGATTTGCATACCCGTCGGCGGCACTAGAGTCGACATGAAGCTCCGCATTATCTGCATGGTTAGCAACAAGAGAATGTGGAACATCTTCGGAATCACTAGCGGAAGAATACTCACCATCATCACGAATCAGCATTGTTCGCTTATTTGGACAATCACGAAAAACATGGCCAAACCCTTTGCAGCGGTGACACCGAATGTCACGAGCTCGTCCAGCACGACGAAGAAGGCGTGGTCGAGGCAGGCTTTGCCGGCGGCGCGCTAGACTTGGACGACGAAGAGTGGTCGCGCGCTGTTGTGGATGGCACCGTGGTCGACGACGTGTGGTCGCGCGATGTGGAAGAAGGAGGCGCCGACCGTGGGGCTGAAGTGTGCGTCTTGGACCCTGCAAAAGTGTTAGTTCTTGACGAAGATCGTCGTCCCCGCACTTCACGTTCAGCTTTACAAGCATATTCAAATAAGGTGGTCATATCATTGTAATCCTTATAATCAAGAATGTCCTGAATTTCACGATTTAACCCACCCCTAAAACGAGCCATAGCAGCATCCTCCTGTTCAACTAAACCACAGCGAATCATACCCTTTTGCAAAGCTTGATAATAATCCTCTACGGAAAGCGAACCTTGTTGAAAACGCTGCATTTGATTAAGCAAATCTCTAGCAAAATATGATGGGACAAAACGGTGACGCATGGCTGTTTTTAACTCTGCCCAAGTGGCTGGAATATTATCAGGATATTTTTGTGTATACTCACGCCACCAAATTAAAGCAAACTCAGTAAACTCACTAATAGCAGCCTTAACTTGTAAATTAGCAGGAATATCATGGCATGCAAACTTTTGTTCAACTTCTAATTCCCAATCAAGATAAGCAGCAGGATCATATTTGCCATTAAAAGTAGGAATCTTAAATTTAATTCTGGCAAAGGAATCATTAGGAGGAATACGTACCCTACGAGCACGACCGCGACGATTGTCGTCGTCCTGCTCGGTGTCGGCGCCGTAGTCACGTGTAGTCCGTAACTCCGCGAGCTGCGTCGTCACCGTCCTAAGCTGCGTCGTCATGGTCTCAAGACGTGTCAAAATCGTCTCGAGTGTAGTGTGGGCAGCCGTATCGCCGAGGTCGAGCTGATCAAAACGTGCATTCGACGACCGGATCGTCGAATCAAGTCGCTCGTGCATCGCCTTCATGTCATTCGTGAGGCCATCAACCTGCACCTGGACATCCCGGATGGAGGGCGCCTCCGACTTCGAGTCTGTTCTCGTCATCGAAACACCAGCAAAAACAAAACAACCACAAAAAGAGCCTACGACGAGAGGTTAATGGAGGATGAAAAAGCTCAATCGTAAAGCTGTTATCAAACTCTTACTCGTTCTTACCAAGCACGCAAGTGTGAACTGCAACCACAGGTAAAACCGGTGGAAGATTGGAGGAGCGATTGCCTGGGAACGGTACCTGCTCGTAGTAGATAATTTGTGGAGCTAGGAGGCTGCACTCAATTCAAGGGTTAGCACAATTCAAACAATAATTGCAAAGCTGAATAAAAGTGCTAAACGCAAACAGATCGCTGCCGGCACAAGTGTAGACGAAAAGGTGAAGTGAAAAGAAAGAGGAGAAAACAAAGGTCGACGAAGGAAAACAAGAAAGGAGAGTACCACGCAAAAGAACCGACGAGGCTGAAACGGAAAAGGAGTGTGGCGACTCTTGGAACCTCGGCTCACCCCTTTTTTTGTTTTCAATTTTTTTTTGTTTTTTTTTTGTTTTTCTGTTTTCCCTGTTTTGCAGTTGTTTTTTTTTTTTTTTTTTTTCACGGGGCGAACCTCAAAAACTGATTATATGAACAAGAGGAACAAAATGACCAAGTCACCACACACACTCTCTCTCTCTCTCTCTCTAGAGTAAGGCCGAAACTTGTTGTTGTGCGATCGCTCTTAACTTCGTGAGACGGGGCAAGACTCGGCGAGGGAAACAAAAGAAGAAAGCGACCGTGAACACAAGTCGGACTCTCGGCGTTGGAGGAAGAACGACCACGCGGCCGAACCAAAACGCGACCAAATCGACCACGATTGTGGGACACCAAAAGACGAAACCGACTCGGCTTAAACGGCCGAAGCAATACGCGATCGAAGGAAAGACGAAACGGACTCACGGTGACGGAAGAAAAACAACCAACACAACTCACGTGCTCGCCTTGGCAACGTGCGACCGAAGGAAAGACGAAACGGACTCCTGCAAATGAAAAACACGACGATAGAACCGGAGTAGGACTCTTGGACGCAGAGGAAAAAAAAAAAAACTTGGCGAAAGGAAAACACAATATGACAACGGCGGCGGCGTGATCTCGATGGTGGGCGCGACGGCAGGACTCAAGCGGAAAACGGTGGGATGAGCGGCGGCGGAAGACGATGAAAACACGATGTACCAAGCAACGATCAAAAGCGAAAGCACAAAAACTCAACAACGCAAATTATTGAACGAAAGTGCAAGGCTCAAAACCGTATCGGGGTCAATTTTTTTTTGTAGTTTGTGGTTTATGTGGCTTGGATAAACTCACCGAGAAACACCGGAAATCTGATACCACTTGATAGGTGTAGAGTGCCCGATCTTTCGGTGAGTGTAGATAATTTCGATTGGTGGACGTTGACCCTCACGATCCGACTACGACGAGCAAGCCCGAAGCGCCAATGCAATCGCTGAACCAACTTCCGATGGTTATTGAACCTGCGGTTAAACAAATTCAACCCGATCACGAGGATCAATCCTTGCAAGCAATCGAAGAACAAGCAAGAATAAGAGGCGAGCAATCCGATGTATTGCACGAAGGTGGAGTTCTGAATTCAACGTCGAAGGGACGGAATGTATAGCTAGGCTAATACTAAAACAAAACTCAAGTCCGAAATAAAAGAGAGTCTCTATCTAAATAGGGGGGAGGGGGCGGCGCGTGAACAGCACCCGTGGGTACCGTAGCGCGGCCGGTGCCCAACCCTAGTCTCCCATATGGGCCTCTTGTTGGCCCATCCTCTAGTCTTCCGGCCCAAAGTTCTTTAACAAGTATGACGAAGCTCAATTCTCTTGCACGGGCCCGAGTAATCGGACCGGAATACGTCGTCTTGATGATAGGGCTTCCATCTTGACGGCCCACTAGAGGGGCGCGGCTTGGGGAGGCGCAACGGCTTGGAGTGGGGCGTCGTCGTTCGTCGTCGTTCGTTCGTCGTCGTTCGTCGTCGTATGTACGTCGTTGATGTCCTCATCACTTGGTGGATTTGTGAGAAGATTGAGGAGAAGATCGTTGAGCTTCATCTCCAACTCAAGAGCACTTGATTCTTTGCATCGCCGGTACTTGTTGTGTTTGTTACTCTTGGGGATTCATCCCCTAGACGGTTAGGTGTTACCCGGCGAGCTCCCAAGCTTGTGGTTGAGACTCGGGTCGTTTGTATTGCCTCTCCTTCGTGGAGCTTTGATTTAGTGGATTTTAAGCCGGCCTTTGTGGCGGCTTGACGAGGTTTAGGGTTGAGAGCAACCCGGTCCTTGGTGAACTCCTCAACGGAGACGTAGGCTTCTTGGTGGAGCTGAACTTCGGTGAAAAATCGTGTGTCTTTGTGTCTCCCCTTTATTTCTTGCAAATTGATGTGCTATAGCTCTAGGGTGTTCTTGCTTAAATTCCTAGATTTACTTGCATAGGTGGCTTGCTTGTTTGTCTTCTTGTAGCCCTAGCTTTCTAGTGTTGCTTGCTGCTTTCTTGTTGCTTTATTTCCACGGATTTGTCCATCTTGACTCCCGTTCCCCTTTCCGCACGAGGGAGTCGGATTTGTCCTACTCTAGTCGGATATTAGTCCATAGTCGGACTTATCCTACTATAGTCGGACATTTGAGTCGGACAAATCTTTCCTGCGTATTTAATTTGTTAAATTAAGTGATTTTCGGGATTATCGCCTATTCACCCCCCTCTAGGCGACTTTCAATTGGTATCGGAGCGGGTATCTTCGTTGAAGCCTCACCGCTTGAAGATTAAAGATGGCAAATGAGAAAGATGCAACCGTTAGTGGTAGTGGTGAAGCACCACCTAAGGTAACCGGTGAAGGAAGGCATGAAAACTCACCGGGTGATGTCTGGAGAAGGAAGTGAAAAAGGAATTGCCAAGGATGGAAATGTGCCAAGTGCTTTACCATTAAGCTACAACAAAACACCATACTCCTACAATGACGGAAGAGATGAGCATATTGGACAAGGGTCCGGTAGACTAACATATTTTGATGGTCAATACTTTGATCATTGGAAAACAAAGATGTTGCTACATTTGGACTCAATGCATCAAAATGTGAGAAGTGTAACTCAAAATGGATTCTTGTGGGAATGTAGAAGCAAGCCAACCGCACAAGACTTGTTCAATGTAAGATGCAATGTGGCGGCAGCTAGTGCTCTAGTATCCGCACTTAGTCCCGCTGAGTATGAGAAGGTAACCGGATTGGAGGATGCCCATCAAATTTGGTTGAAGCTTGAATTGGTTCATGAGGGCATTGATAGTGTGAAGGAGTCTAAGCTAGAAGGGCTTAGAGAAGAGTTTAACTACTTTGTCATGAGGACGGATGAAGGGCCAAGGGAAGCCCATGATAGGATGATGAGGATAGTTAACATGAGAAGAGCACTTGGAGAGAAGGTGTTGGACTTGGATGTGAATAGAAGGTTACTACAAGCATTGCAAGCATGGGATGCAAACATAGTGTCCAACATAAGGGACAAAGATGGCTTTAGATACTTTACCACCGATGAAGTGATTGGAAAGGTGCTTTCCCAAAAACAGCAAATTGATCAAGGGAATAGAATCAACGCTTTGCTTAGAGACAAGGAAAAGGCTAGTGGGAGCAAGAATGATTTGGCTCTCAACGCCGAACAAGAAAAGAATAAGAAGGTGGTTGAGGAGAGTGATGATAATAGTGATGATGAGATGGCTCTCTTCGTGAAAAGATTCAACAAGCTCATGTCAAAGAGAAGCTTCAAGAAGGATGATCAAGACAAGAGCAAGTCAAGAAAGGCCAAAAACAAGTGCTACATTTGTGGAGACAAAGGTCACTTCATGGCGGAGTGTCCGGAAAACTACAAGAACAAGCAAAACAAGAAGGGTGACAAGAAGTACAAGAAGCATAGAAAGTACCGTCGGGGTGAAGCACACATTGGGCAAGAGTGGAACTCCGATGGATCATCCTCCTCCTCCGAGTCGGAATCCGATGAAGAAAAGGGAGGCATTGCTTCACTTGCTATAGGGCTAACACCGACCAACTCCTCCTTGTTTGGAAGCTTGACCGATGATGAAGATGATGCCGGTCACAAGTGCTTGATGGCCAAAGGCTCCAAGGTAAACACTAATGCTAGTTCTCAAATTCCTAACATGTTTGATTTGTTGGACATTATTGAGCAGGAAAAGGAGAACAATGAGAGGCAAGAGGAGCTTCTTGAGAAACAAGAAGAAATGCTTGTTCAAGAGAAGCAAAGAGTGTTTGAACTTGAGAAGCTCCTAGAAGTTGAGAGGAAGAAGAATGAGGACTTAGTGAAGTCCCTAAAAATGGTTGAAAATGAAAGTGTGACACTTAAAGTCACAAATGTGACACTTCAAGAGAAGTGTGATAACTTGCAAAAGGATCACAACTCTCTTAAAGTGCAATTTGAGGAAATTAAGTGTAACACTACTTCCTCTCAATCTTCGTCTTGCCCCCTACTAGCATTGAGTGTTCTAGGTGTCTCAAGGTTGATGTTGAAGCTTGTACAAGAAACATCAAGACCATTGGTGACTTGAAGAAGCAAGTGCAAGAGCTTCAAGACCAAGCACAAAAGAAGAAGAAGGTCGTTGATGACGCCAAGGCCGAGTATGCAAGGGGTGCATACACCAATGTGAGACGGTCACATGTGAAGGATGGCATTGGGTACAAGCAAGGTGACAAGCATAATGCAAGAATCAACAAGAACGGCACCGAATTCATCAAGTTCACCAAAGAGAGTGGACACCAAAATAAGCAAGTCAAGACGGAGAAACAAATCAAGAATACTAACAAATCTTCTCTTATTTGTGATTTGCGTACTAATGTGCCTAACCCCTCTTGTGCTCTCTTTAATGATTTTGATGCGACCTATGTGCTAATGAGAAACAAGTATGGTCGTGTTCATGCGAAATATGTTGGGCCACGCAACAAGACACACAAATCTTGTGTGTGGGTGCCCAAGGCACTTGTTACTAATGTGAGAGGACCCAAACAAATTTGGGTACCTAAAAACAAAGCATAAATTGTTTTGTAGGAATACTCCTCCGGTGGCTCATCATGGGTGGTGGATAGTGGATGCACCAATCATATGACCGGAGACAAGAAAATGTTCGAGTCATTCGAGCCAAGCAAAGAAAGAAATGAATATATCACCTTTGGAGACAACGGAAAAGGCTATGTGTTGGGATATGGTAACATTCCTTTAACTTTTCCGCATTCTCTTTCGAAGGTTATGCTTGTGGATAACGTTGACTTCAATTTGTTGTCTATCTCACAACTTTGTGGAATGGGCTACAATTGTTTGTTCAACGACAAGGGTGTGATTGTCTCAAGGAGAAGTGATGGCTCGATTGCTTTTGAGGGTGTGCTCAAAGGGAAGCTTTATGTTGTGGATTTTACCGCGGATAAAGCCAAACTTGACACATGCTTAGTTGCAAAGTCCGACATGGGATGGTTGTGGCATAGACGACTAGCCCATGTCGGTATGAGAAATCTTCACAAACTCCAAAAGGGCGGTCATATCCTTGGACTAACGGATGTTTGCTTTGAGAAAAATAAAATTTGTAGTGCATGCCAAGCCGGAAAACAAGTTGGAGCACCACATCCATCCAAGAACATAGTGACAACTACAAGACCATTGGAGATGCTACACATGGATCTTTTCGGTCCAATCGCCTACATAAGCATTGGCGGTAACAAATATGGACTAGTTATTGTTGATGATTATTCTCGCTTCACGTGGGTATTCTTTTTGTGTGATAAAGGTGAAGTGAAAGATGTACTCAAGACATTCTTGAAAAGAGCACAAAATGAATTTGAAGTGAAGATCAAGGCCATAAGAAGCGACAACGGTACCGAGTTCAAGAACACTCAAGTTGAAGAGTACCTTGACGAGGAGGGCATCAAGCATGAGTTTTCGGCACCCTACACACCGCAACAAAATGGGGTGGCCGAAAGAAAGAACCGCACTCTCATAGAGATGGCAAGAACCATGCTTGATGAATACAAGACCTCCGATCGGTTTTGGGCCGAAGCAATCAACACCGCATGCCATGCCTCAAATCGGTCTGTATCTCCATCGACTCTTGAGGAAAACGCCATACAAGCTACTAACCGGTAAAAAGCCCAACATCTCGTACTTTCGAGTTTTTGGGAGCAAATGTTTCATGCTCAACAAGAAACCCAAGACTTCAAAGTTCTCCCCTAAAGTCGATGAAGGTTTCTTGCTTGGGTATGGCTCAAATTGTCACGCCTATCGTGTCTTTAACAAAACCACCGGTTGCGTTGAAGTTTCACGGGACGTGACGTTTGACGAATCTAACGGCTCTCAAGGGGAGCAAGTTGTTATTAACAATGCAGATGTTGAGGCTCCTAGGGAAGCAATCAAAAGGATGGCACTTGGTGATGTGAGACCGCAAGAACCGCAAAATGATCAAGATCAACCTCCCCTCAAGTCAAGACCAACCATGCACAAATCATGATCAAGTTGATCAAGATCAAGAGGTTGGCAATGAAGATCATGCTCAAGGACAAGATGATGAACCCATGTCGCATGATCAAGAGGTTGAACAAGACGGCGGTCAAACAAGCTCACATCCACCACACCCAAGAGTGCATCAAAGTGTGCAACGTGATCACCCCGTAGAACAAATTCTTGGTGACATAGAAAAGGGGGTAATCACTCGTTCTCGTGTTTGCAATTTTTGTGAACATTACTCTTTTGTCTCTTCTTTGGAGCCATTTAGAGTAGAAGAAGCACTCGAGGACTCGGATTGGGTGATGGCCATGCAAGAGGAATTGAACAACTTCACAAGAAATGAAGTTTGGACATTAGAAGAAAGACCAAGAGGCAAGAATGTTGTGGGCACCAAGTGGGTGTTTCGCAATAAGCAAAATGAAGACGGTGTTGTGACAAGAAACAAAGCAAGATTGGTGGCAAAAGGATATTCACAAGTAGAAGGATTGGATTTTGATGAAACCTATGCCCCCGTGGCTAGGCTTGAGTCAATAAGAATACTACTTGCCTTTGCCACTCACCACAACTTCAAGTTGTATCAAATGGACGTGAAGAGTGCCTTCCTCAACGGACCAATCAAGGAAGAAGTGTACGTGGAGCAACCACCGGGCTTTGAAGACCCCAAGTATCCTAACCACGTGTACAAACTCCATAAGGCGCTCTATGGGCTTAAACAAGCACCAAGAGCATGGTATGAATGCCTTAGGGATTTCCTTTTGAAAAAGGGTTTTGAAATGGGCAAGACCGATGCAACCCTCTTCACTAAGCGTTTTGATCATGATATATTTGTGTGCCAAATTTATGTCGATGACATAATATTTGGTTCTACTAATCAAACGTTTTGTGATGATTTTAGTAAGATAATGACAAGGAGGTTCGAGATGTCTATGATGGGAGAGTTGACATTCTTTCTAGGATTTCAAGTCAAGCAACTCAAGGAGGGCACCTTCCTATGTCAAGCCAAGTACACTCAAGACATATTGAAGAAATTTGACATGGACAAGGCAAAGCCCGCCAAGACGCCCATGGCTACAAACGGCCATCTCGACCTCACCAAGAAAGACAAGCCGGTTGATCAAAAGGTTTATCGCTCTATGATCGGCTCTTTGCTTTATCTTTGTGCATCTAGGCCCGATATCATGCTTAGTGTGTGTATGTGTGCACGTTTTCAAGCCGCTCCTATGGAGTGCCACATGGTGGCCGTTAAAAGAATTCTAAGATATTTGGTGCACACACCCAACCTAGGGCTTTGGTACCCCAAGGGTTCAAAGTTCAACCTAATAGGCTATTCCGATGCGGATTATGCCGGGGACAAAGTGGATAGGAAGAGTACCTCCGGGACGTGCCAATTCTTGGGTAGGTCCCTAGTGTCGTGGTCGTCCAAGAAACAAAATTCCGTTGCCCTTTCCACAGCCGAAGCGGAGTATGTGGCAGCCGGTAGTTGTTGTGCACAACTACTATGGATGCGACAAACTCTAAAGGACTATGGTTACAAGTTGAACCGTATTCCACTCCTATGTGACAACGAGAGTGCCATAAAGCTAGCTTACAACCCCGTTGAGCATTCGCGCACAAAGCACATAGACATTAGACATCACTTCTTGAGAGATCATTCTATCAAAGGGGATATTGAAGTGAGTCATGTGAGAACCGATGAACAATTAGCCGATATTTTCACCAAGCCACTAGACGAAGGCCGTTTTTTTTATTTAAGGAGTGAGCTAAATATTCTTGATTCTAGTAATGTGGCTTGAAGGCTTGCATATCTGCTGTGACTTAGAGTAATTGTTTTTGAAAAATAAAATTCTTGAAAAATCTTGTATGTTTTGTTTTTCGAAATTATTTGGTTCTTGATCTTTGGATCATGCGGATTTGGATGTAATCATTGTTGGAATGATTGATTGTAGCTGGCTACATCCAAT
This sequence comes from Chloris gayana, assembly GCA_031894775.1. Taxonomy (NCBI): domain Eukaryota; kingdom Viridiplantae; phylum Streptophyta; class Magnoliopsida; order Poales; family Poaceae; genus Chloris; species Chloris gayana. Next base: position 59,431 of record JAUNZO010005053.1, on the reverse strand, counting down.
GAAGTTTTTAGCACATGTCCTTAAGTTTAATTGAGATCAAGAGAGAGAAGAGTGAAGGATCTTTCTGCTCCTGGAGCAAGGCGATTAAAACCGCGAGTCGGATTTATCCGACCCGGTCGGATTTATCCGACTATCCCTCAGGAGTCGGCCATTGTCCGACGGAGTCGGACATATCCGACTCCACGGGATTTTTACCCTATAAGCCCGAATCCAACTTACCCCTTCACCCTAACTCCCTCATTCAAACTCCAACTTTCTCTCTCCTCTCCAAACGGCGGCGCGAGCTCTCCACCGGCGATCTCCCTCCTCCACCGGCGATTTGGTGAGATTTGTGGGGGAAAGGCTCCTCCTACTCGGACTCTATCCGACTCCATTGTTGGCCTCAAGGTTTTTCCCTAATCCCATCTTTTCACCTAAGGTTTAAAGTCAACTTCCATGGATTAGGTGCTCTAGTGTTTCCCCTGCCTAGATGTTGCATAGATGTTGTTCCTAGGATGCTATAGATGCTCTAAACGCAGTATGGCTAGGAATGTGCGGTAGATCTATGCGGAATAGCGATTTTAGTAAAAATCCTGTTGTAGTCGGACATGTCCGAGTGAGTCGGATATATCCGACTCCTCCGACTAGTCGGATTTTGTCCGACCCGATCGGACATATCCGACTCCAACAGAATTTTCACTAAAGTTCGAAATTGTGCATTACTTCTATCCAAACTCAAATGTCTATGCTATCCATCTCATACCATTCCTTGTTTATCTTTTGTCGGCATGGGTCGTTCGTCTACCAATCCCCATCCGGAAAAGAGGGCAAAAGTTGCCGGAAAGAAAAGGAGTAGAACCATCCATCTTCCCATTGTTGAACCAAGGGAAGAAGAGGAACCCACCGAGATCCGCGAGGAGATGAGGGATGTGGTGATCCATCCCGGAGTTGACCGTGTGATGATTGACTATATCAAAGGGGCTGAGGCAGCGGCAACCGAAGCAAGAGAGGTGAACTGGTTTGACATGGAACGGGAGTCTCTAGACAACCGTTTCTGGTCTCACTTTCACACGGATCGGTACATGTGTGCCTACGGGAGTAAGGTGAAGCCCACGGTGCCAATGCGGTACATAGATTGGGACTACATGTCAAGCGAGGCACACGGCTTTGTTTGATGAGGTCATTGCTATGTGTGAGTTTCATGGACTCAAGGAGATCATGTGTTTCAAGTATGATTGGAACCGGGAGATAGTGTGTCGGTTCTACTCCACTGTGTTTTTTGACAAGAACTTGGGCAGGTTTTGGTGGATGATCGATGGAGAGAAGCTTTCTTGTACCTTCGATAGATTTGCAAACATTCTTGGATTGAGGGACACAATGAACAGGGATCTTCGCTTGCATGATTCGATTCTCTCAACCCGGAGCTCATGAGGTACATGTATGAGGATGAGGACACGTGCAAGCCACCCTTTGCTCACGGTCTCAAGCCTCTTTATGTGGTCTTGCACAGGATGCTTCGCCTCACTCTCTCACCTAGGGGTGGCAATGCAGATCATGTTGCATCATATGCCAAGGATTTATTTCATATCTTGCCCACTCAAAGGAAATTCAATGTGTGGGACTTTATCTTCGAGTGAGATGTGGCACTGCTCCGTGGACGCTAGACGTGCTTGTGTGTATGCACCTTTTGTGATGTGCATGATTGAGAAGATCTCCAAGAAGACTTTCAACAAGGACTGCACGCACAAACCCCTTCAGCCTAGGATGCCGGCCAATGCTCCTAAGACTTCATCTCGGGGTATACCTCCGGTTGCTCCAGCTGCTCCTGCTCCCGCTCGGACCCGTTCTTCGGCTCCTAGCTCTAGCACGGCTCCTCGTCCGGATAGAGCCCGTGGTCGTGGTGCTAGCACGAAGAGCAAGAGCGCTCTCTTCAAGATGCTTAAGGGTCTCTTCGGCATGTGCCGGCGGATTGATGCCAAGGTGGACAGTCTTAAGCGAGGATAATGAGGTGATAAAGGCAAGGCGGAAGATTATTCTTGATCATCTTCGAGATCACTTCTCCTAGAGTTCCCTCTCCGAGCCCGCACCTGCTCCTCCTCCAGTTGAGTATCCTTGGGACTCATTCACCCCGGATGAGTCTCTCTACTTTGGCTACTTTCCACCACCACCTTTCTCTTCGAGTCCCGCTTTCACACGGCTCCCACCGGCCCTAGCACCGGTACCTCCACTCACACTCGGTTTCACTATGAGGAGGATGAGCCCGTGGCAGCAGCCTTCGCGGAAGAAGAAGAAGAAGAAGAGGAAGAGGTCGAGGATCCCAAAGGCAAGGGCCTCGCTGTGGAAGAAGAAGAAGAAGAAGATGACGACGACGCACGACGAGGATTGGGGCGATGATGAGTAGACCTCCCCTCCTCCTTTTTGGTGTTTTGATGCCAAAGGGGAGAAGTAAAATTCCCGAGTGTCCGTTGTGAGTAGAGCAAGTGAGAGTTGCTCTTGTATCTTGTTTTACTTTATGGACATGTTGCTTCATTTGAGTTGTAATCGTGGTGAACTATGTGGTGTGTTTTTTATTTGTAATAACTAGTTTTAATTATTTATGTGATAAACTATGCTCTATGAATGATGGATGGTGTAACGTTTTTTGTTAATTTCTAGTTGCATTTGTGTGATTCACATGACATATGCATTGTTGTTGTTCTTTCTTATTATATGCCTTGTGAATAAAATGCATGGTTTTAGGGGAGCTCTCTTGTTTTCTCTCAAATATGTGCTTTTGGTTTTAAAATGACCAAATATTGAATTCAACTCATGCACACATTTAGGGGAGCTCTCTTCTACTCGCTCTCTTATTCAAGCTCTTTTTACATTTAATTGTGAATTTTAGTTGTATTGTCATCAATCACCAAAAAGGGGAGATTGAAAGTGCATCTAGGCCCCTAATTATGGTTTTGAGTGATTGACGTCAATACAATTAAAAAGGACTAATATTCTAAATGAGTTTGTGCGCAGTGCATATCTAAAATTCAATTGAGAGCAAAGAAACACAAAAAAGAAGTGGCCATAATCTCTCATACGTGCAAGTTTTGATAAATGGATCACTCATGCTCAAGATCAAGCTTTGAAGCCTTTTATTTATTTATGTCTTGAGTATAGGAAACACCGTACTATCAAGAGGGACACACAAGTGTGAGGTGTGAAAAATGAAAGTGCTCAAAACTTATTCCAAACACAAAATATCATTTGGAGTCGGACATATCCGACTCACTCGGATATTGGACTCGGACTCCGGAGAGCTGGCCAAAGAAATTCCACATATACTCGGACATATCCGACTCGGTCGGACGAGAGTCGGACTCCGGAGCGAAACCCAACTTCTTGAAACCCTAGGAGTCGGACAATCCGACTCGGTCGGATATATCCGACTCCACGGGAGTACTCGGACATATCCGAGTTATGTCGGATTTAAGACTCGGACTCCGGAGCGAAATCCATTCTTTCGAAACCCTAGCGATCGGATTTATCCTACTCACTCGGATATATCCGAGTCGGATCCGAGCCAACGGCTCTTTTGAGTGCTCCGGCTATAAAAGTGGACCTCGTCCACTTTTGGCCGGTTGGCACTCCTCACATTCTCAAAAATACTCCCCAACTCACTCAAGCTCTCCTCTTCTTCAAGTTTGTTTCCCCACTCCAATCCTTGGTGGATTTGTGAGAAGATTGAGGAGAAGATCGTTGAGCTTCATCTCCAACTCAAGAGCACTTGATTCTTTGCATCGCCGGTACTTGTTGTGTTTGTTACTCTTGGGGATTCATCCCCTAGACGGTTAGGTGTTACCCGGCGAGCTCCCAAGCTTGTGGTTGAGACTCGGGTCGTTTGTATTGCCCCTCCCTTCGTGGAGCTTTGATTTAGTGGATTTTAAGCCGGCCTTTGTGGCGGCTTGACGAGGTTTAGGGTTGAGAGCAACCCGGTCCTTGGTGGACTCCTCAACGGAGACGTAGGCTTCTTGGTGGAGCTGAACTTCGGTGAAAAATCGTGTGTCTTTGTGTCTCCCCTTTATTTCTTGCAAATTGATGTGCTATAGCTCTAGGGTGTTCTTGCTTAAATTCCTAGATTTACTTGCATAGGTGGCTTGCTTGTTTGTCTTCTTGTAGCCTTGCTTTCTAGTGTTGCTTGCTGCTTTCTTGTTGCTTTATTTCCACGGATTTGTCCATCTTGACTCCCGTTCCCCTTTCCGCACGAGGGAGTCGGATTTGTCCTACTCTAGTCGGATATTAGTCCATAGTCGGACTTATCCTACTATAGTCGGACATTTGAGTCGGACAAATCTTTCCTGCGTATTTAATTTGTTAAATTAAGTGATTTTCGGGATTATCGCCTATTCACCCCCGCCCCCTCTAGGCGACTTTCACGTAGCTCTTCCCGGTGCTAGCGAGATGGCGCGGTGGCTCCGAGGCGGTGGCGCGACGGAGCTCGGGTGGCGGCGTCAATGGAGGCGGCGGCGCTCGGGCGTTTGGTGCTACGGGGCTGCGAGACTTGGGGCAAAAGAGCAGCACAGGACGCGGGGCGGGCTTCTTATAGGGCGCGATGCCCTAGGATGGTCGTGGCGCGCACGCCAAGGAAGCAACGACGGCGGCGTGCGATGCGGCTAGGGTTAGGCATGACGGCGCGGTTGGGCTCGAGCGGGCTGCGGGGGCCAACGCGTGGGCTGGGTTGCTTGGGCTGAGAGGGGAAGGGGAAAGGTAGGCTGGGCTGGCGAAGTTTCGGCCCATTAGCTTAATCAAAAGCTTTTTATAAATCAAACTTCAATTAGTTTTGGAATTAACTCCTTTTCTCACATGAAATGATAAAAGCTCTCATTTAGTTTTCAAAGAGAAATACCTTATGTAAAATAATGCCTTTTGAAATAAACTTATTTTCATAAATCATTTTCTTAAAATAGATTACCTTCATAAATCAAAAATATTTCTTAAATAAATATTTCCACATATCAAACTTTATTTATCTTTCAAAAACAACTCTTTGGTTCACATAAAATGACAACACGCTTCTATTTTTCTTGCAAATGGAAAATGCCTTGTGTGAAATATTGCTCTCTAAAATAATCAAATAAAATCTTTTTACTAAGTCATTTTCACAATCAAAACAAATCATAGATATATTTGGGAAACAAAGAAACTTTATAAATACAATATCTCCTTTTTAAATAGTTGGGTTTAAAACTAACTCTTCCTCTTTAGGAAGAAAGAAAGAAATATAATTAAAACATTATCTTTTAGATAATAATTAAATATGCTTTAAAAAGTTTTAAAATTTTGTGAATTTCATGCTCATCCCAGAATTTGAAATTCCGGGTGTTACGAGATATTAGCTGAGAAATCACTCTGATTTGATTGGGATGAGAAGTTATACACCGTAGGCGGTGCTCTCGGGCCAAAAAAAACATCCCTTTGAATCGTCTCCAATTTTCTTTCTTTCTTTTGCAAAAAAGAAAAAACGAAGAAGGGTAATACAGTCATTTCACATTCCTTTCAATAGGCGTCTGACGTTAAAAGCTAACAGACGAACGGAAAGCCAAATAAGGAATGAAAACCAGTTTTGTGTATAGGTAGGGAAGTTAGAAGCATTTCCTTTTTTGAGGCCAAATAAGGAATTCTCTCTAACAAATACTAGTATGTTTGTGGTTGCCACAGATGCAACGTATCACTAACCTGTTCCATTAGCACATTTGTGTCCCGAAGGTTTTCTCTATCAGAATATATGATGTTCCAGCAACGCTAGCCTTCGATGTAACAGAGCGCGTCATGGTTGCTGAGAATATATCTGTGTGGACGTGATCAACATTGCTTGCTTCACGGTCCAGTAAGAACACATTCTCATGTCTCTTCCGAATCATCCGATAAAAAAAAAAAGAAGAAGCATTCGTATGCTGTTGTCGGTCGATGGGACGAGAGGATTGTAGTACTTACCAAATCCTGGATGCATGGTACTTGGTCATGGGTTGGCAACATATCCTATGCAAACCAACCATCTTATGCAAACTTTGAAAACTGAAATCAGGATCCTAGGATCTCTAATCAATGTTTAGAGAGATAACTAGCCTAACTTAACACTTAAGCCCTCCCACCATTACCTTTGTTAATTTGTTTTTACAGCTAACCCCCTATGCTAATCACGTGAGACAATTGACTTTTCGATCGATCACGACTACAGCCAAACGAAGAGGCGCCGCCGCGGTGCCGCGCGCCTCTGGAAGATCGACGACGCGCCTCCTGGTTCATCGATGAATTTTGGTACCTCGATGAACCAGGCGAGCGCGGCGTCGATCAACGAGGCGTCGTTCTCGATCAACCAGACCGGCGTCGTTCTCGTGATGAACCGAGCGCGCGGCGTCGTCGATCAACAGGCTGGCATCGTTCCTCCGATGAACCAGGCGGGCGGCATCATCGATCTTCCAGGAGGCGGGCGGCATCATCGATCTTCCAGGAGGCGCGCGGCACCGGCGGCGGCGCGTCGATCTTCCAGGACACGCGCGGCACCGACGGCGGCGCGTCGATCTTCCGAGCGCGCGACACCGGCGGCGGCGCCTCTTCGTTTGGCTGTAGTCGCGATCGATCGAAAAGTCAATTGTCTCACGTGATTAGCATAGGGGGTTAGCTGTAAAAACAAATTAACAAAGGTAATGGTGGGAGGGCTTAAGTGTTAAGTTAGGCTAGTTATCTCTCTAACCATTGATTAGAGATCCTAGATCCTGATTTCAGTTTCCAAAGTTTGCATAGGATGGTTGGTTTGCATAGGATATGTTGCCATATAGTAAAGCAGTCTAAATATCCTTCTTGTCAATAATGGAGCCGATTTTGTTAAAGCCTTTGAAAGATCGATCAAGATAAGATTTACACACAAGTGACAAGATTCGTTGCAAGAATGTTATTTGACACGTACACGCCTAGCTTCAATACCAGAACAGCCTATAGTTTTTTTATTGGAAAAAATCTATTTTACTTCCCCGAACAATCTGCTATGTCCAAATTATATCCCGAACAAAATTTTGGCTTACTTTACTCCCTCAAACAATTTAAGTTGACTCAATTTACTCCCTTATGTAATTTCTCTTTTTTGTTTCTCTTTGTACGAGTTGAGTTTAGTGCTTAAATTTTACACAACTATAGTTTTCATTGAATCGTACGTTAAAAAAAGTATAATATATATTTTGAATATAGTTTTTATAGTTTAATAGCATCAAATATCATCCTAATTATATAGTTCTAGAATTGTATACAAAAAATTTAAAAAAAAATATAAAATATTTTCTTTTACATAGAAAATAGTACTATCTATCATCATGCAAAAGTTGAGCTTCAAATTCAAATCGTACAAAGAGAAACAAAAAAGAGAAAATGCATAAGGAAGTAAATTGAGCCAACTTAAATTGTTTGAGGGAGTAAAGTGAGCTCAGATTTTGTTCGAGGTGTAATTTGGACATAGTGGATTGTTCGGGAGTAAAATAGACTTTTTCCTTTTTTATTCACCAACTTGGAACAAATTGGATGGACTCGTTGCGATGTTCCATCGACCACGCTTCGAGTTCGAGACAAGAGTCCAAGCCGCTAATTCATCAGCAATCTTCACCACTAATGAAGCACAGAGAGCATCTAATAACCTATCCAGCTAAGCTGAAGCTGCTAAAGAATGAACCGACCGTCAGGCGTCAGCAGGTGGCCTGCACGGTGAGCTTGCCTGACTCGCACCCGGCGCCAGCAAACTCCGGCGTGACCCGCACCGTGCACGCCTCCTTTCCGACGCACGCCGCGGTGAACGCGTCGAGCGCCGCCCTGGACTCGCACCCGCCCTCGAACGCGCCGCACGTGCCCCTCGCGACGCCGAAGCTGGCCACGTCGACGCTAGCGATGGCGCGCCCCCGCAGGAGAGCGCGACGTGGTCGCCGACCTCGGCTTCGGCGACGCAGGCATGGGCCACCCCGACGGTGCGGAACGCGGCCCGCGTGGGGTCGCCGCCGGCCTCCTCGAAGAGGATGAGCGTGTTGGGCCGCGCGGGCCGGAGGAACCCGCGCGGGACATGGTAGTAGCGCTGCGAGGGCCCGCCGCAGCCCGTGAGGCAGCGGATGCCGTCGCCCTCCGCCTTGAACTTGCCGCGGTAGTCGCAAACGTGGCACCCGGGCATCTCCGACGCCGTGTACGACGGCCAGTACCGGCCCAGGCTGTGCCCGTTCACCCACGCCGCGCCCTTGCCCAGGCCCGCCAGGTCCGCTACCACGGGCTCCGACCCGGCCGGGGCCGCGAAGCTGGCCTTGTACCAGGTGAATGGCCGGTTCACGGGGATGCTGCCGTTCTGGCTCTGCCACCTGTACCCGGGCTTGTTGTTACTGTCGAGATGGACTTGCCTGTGCTCGCCGGCCAACCCAGACTGAACACCACCCAATGCAACAAAGGTGATTTTTCTTTTCCTTATAACAAGATAGATAACAAAGAAGGTAGGGAGTTCACCACGTACCATATACGTCCACGAGCTGTTGGTGAGATCAATGCTGCTGCCGTTCAAGCCCAGAAGCTTTACCGGCCCTCCGACAATGCCGGCAGGCATCATCTCGAACAAAGCTCCGTAGTTCTGTTTCAAGGGAAATCGTTTAACCGGAAGGCATCTATATGATGAAGTTGACACGTTCAGAAAGTGACCAACCTTAAGGCCGACGGTGCCGCTCAGGAGAGAAATGTAGTTCTTCCCGGAGTGAAGATTCACCGGAGACTGCAGCTGGAAGACGAAATCTCCATTGGCCGAGTGGTTTCGCCCTGCCAAAAGCACATTGTTCACAGACGAATCACATCTCGATCCATGGAAGCACAAACATAAGCTCCTCTTCCTACTGAAGTTGGCAGAGTTCTCACCAACTAGCTTTCCGTTCACGAAAGCGTACATCTCGTGGCCCGTTGTGTTCACATACAGCGTGTAGCTTGCGTCTCCCTTGTGCTCGAGGCTGCAGTGAATTTTACGCAGGTTTGTTACATCAGAGTGTTTAGTGAAAATTAACAACCAGAAAAATTAGAAACACAAGGAAAAATAGACTCGATAATAATGCTTGCCTTGTCCTGTACCACAGGTAGTCACTCTGGTCGGTGCCTGCGGAGATCTGCTCCAGAAGCTCCTCCTTTCTGAAGCTCCCGCGCTCGTCGGTCATGAAGGGCCTCAGGTTCTCAGGCATCCAGGACCACTGCAAACTCTCCAGATCTTCCTCCACCGTGTTCGCCTTCTTCACCATGACCGACGTCTGCGCCTTGATCTATGGTGTAACCATTTACCAACAAACGAAATCAGTTTAGTAACAGTTACTTGATGCTCACTTGTTAAATTAAAAAGTCCTGAAATTAAATGAACAAGGAGCGTGCCTTGGCAGAATTGAAGGCGACGGTTTTGCAGTCAGGCAAGATGCTGACGGACCATGCCGGCACGAGGTAAGTAGCGCCGCCGAGGGTCACGTTCATATCCCGGTCGTCGAACTGGTTGTTGATGAAGCAGGCTGAGGAACCGCCAAAGCTGAACTTGGTGACCTGCATTATTGTTCAAATCAAATGGGCGCCGCCATTAGAAAAATCTCTACTAAATAATCTATTCTTTTAACTGAAAGGAATGAAATTCCGGCTCGGGATGTGAAAGGCACCGTGATGTTCTGGCCGTAGCTGGTGTCGTTGTACTCGCCGTGGACTAGGATTTTCTCGATGGACTTGATCACGTTGTGGAGATCCTTCAGGTGCCCGTATTTAGGCTGCCTAATGTTACCTGATGGAGTACAAACCATGCTTTCAAATTCTCATTAACCGAACCGAATGCAGTAACTACTGCATGTCGCTCTGTACTTATCAATGAACTCACCGTACTCATCCAGAGGCGCATCGTAATCGTAGCTGGTTGTGATGTACGGGCCACCAGAAGTGCGACCAAAGTTGGTTCCACCATGGTACTGACGATCATTGGCAATACAGCAGGTTCAGATGGGTATCACAAGGCATTAAAGGTTCCAGTAATCAGAAGCTGTACCATGTAGTAGTTCTGAAGAGATCCACGCTTCTGGAAGAACATAGCCACCGCAAAAGCGATGTCTTCAGCAGATCTATGGAAATCCGGCTTGTCCCAGGCTTTGAACCTAAATAAATAAAGTTACCATGTTAAAAGTAGTACTACTTTATTTATTTATGATACGAAAGGAAATGCCAAGGAACGAAGGAAATGTACCAGCCAGTCCAGTTTTCCGTCCAGATCTTTGGGATGCCAGTCCTGTTCGGGAACCAGTCGTGGCAGTAGAAGCCGTTGCAGGTGTGGATCTGTAATAATCCGGAACATGGACACAACGATTAGATGAACAAAAACATACTCCTCTATTCCGGAAGACTTGTCATTCGGACAAGAGATTTGAAGTGATAAATTGCTTGTGGAAGCTGTCCGGGCGACATGATTTCCGGAATGGAGGGAGTATACATTTTTGAGTTCAAATTAATTACAGTCATGAGGAAGCAAATTGGGCCTAACCACTTTGGGCGGCACGTCATCGTCCTGCTGGCACATGATCCAGGGCACGCCAATGTTCTGCTTGTTGGCCATGTCGGCGCACCAGTGGATGTACTGCGAGGCGGACTCGTTGTTGTTCAGCTTGCCCATGATGTTCCCGTACTCGTTCTCGATCTACCAAGGCAGCGCATACAATGATTCAAAAAAAAAAAAGGCAGCGCATACAAGACACTGGTGTTAGCTGACACCTGGAAGATGCATGCGATCGACATACGAACTCAACTGGATCGATAGTAAAAAGGGGGAAAAAAATCACCTGAGCGAGGATGATTGGGCCTCCCTGCCCTGCAAACATGTTGGCGTCCTTCATCTTGTTGACAATGAGCGTGGTGAAGGCCTCCATCTCGCGCTGCAACGGATACAGAAGAGTTATTACATTTCGAAATCCGATCTGTTTTTACACAAAATCTGCCGGCAAGTTCAGAGTATGTTGCTTCGATGAGATGCAGGAGCAGTGATAGTCACCTCAAAGGGTTCGTTGTGCAACCTGAACTGCATGCCAGGAATGTCACGCAGCCATGCTGGAAGGCCTCTGCAAATGAACATGAAACATTTTTTTTTTGGTGATCAGCCTTTCTCAGTCAAATGAAGGGTACGAGAGAGATGTGCAGATGGATACGCACCCGTAGTTCCATTCGCCGCAGATGTACGGGCCAATACGAAGAATGGCGTACATGCCAGCGTTCTGGATCTCCATGAAGAACCGGACGATGTCGTAGTTCCCCGCAAAATTGTACTGCACGTTACCAACGAAAGCCGTCAATGTAAATGAAACAGCTGTATGCTTATTGAGTGACGGTTAACAGCTGTACAGAAATACAAAATTATGACCTGGCCCTTGCGCGGCTCGTGGCCGTTCCAGAAGACATACGTCTCGATGGTGTCGAGGCCGCCTTCCCTGGCCTTCTTGATCAGATCGGGCCACATCTGCAGTCGTAACCGCCAGGAAGAATTGTCAGAACTCGAGAAAAAGTGCAGTGAAGCAATGCTCCACGATTTCCTCGGGCACTCACCTCGGGCGTGCTCCTGGGGTAGTGGATTGACCCGGAAATCAGGATGCGGCGCTCGCCGTCGATGACGAGGGCGCGATCGTTGTACGCAACGGTGGTCGCGCCGGCAGCAGCGGCGGCCGTGGCGGCGTGCAGCACGACCACGAGGAGGAGGAGCGCGGCCATGCTCTCTCGTTGTGTTTGCAGTGTGGCGATCCAGAGGGCGAGGTAGATAATTCTGAGTAGTGCACACACACACACTACACTGCTCTGGGCACTGCGTCCGTGCGCCGCGTATTTGTAAGAGCCGGACAACGGACTGCAGCGGGAGCCGCGGCGGGATAAGGCTGCGCGGGGCAACTACCTCCTCCAACTTTTAAGGCCGGTGAGTGGACCAAGACTCAGGGGAGTGTGACTTATCCGCGTTCCACGTCGCTCCTGTGTAAGATCACTCGTATTGAAGACTTACGAGGGACAGGGACTCATCATCTCCCGCATGGGCGGGCATGCACCAGAAGCGCATAAGGTCATTCTCAGTATAAGTTTCATAAGGATTTCAAATTCATTAAATAGTAGTATGTCACATAAGTAAAAATGATGATGTGATATGAAATTTATGAAGTGAGAGAGGAATGGAGTTTCATCTCCATAAAATCTTATGTACACGGTTACCTATAATATGAAACTAGAATGAAACTCATCAAGACTAATTTGTTTCATATCTACATATTTTATCAACTAGCATCGATCACTCACATGTAACATTTAAATGATATGCTAGCATATAAAACCGTGACATGATACTTTGCATTGAGTGAGGAGCTTGTTTCATCAATATTTTAATATGATGTGGCATATCTAGAAACTGTTAATTGAAACCTTGTATTAAGACCGAGTTTATTTCGTGTGTCGCACTAGTCAAACCCGGCCACACGGAATAGCAGCTCCCGAACACTTCAAGGCCTGTTTGGAACAAAGGAATAAAAATACAGGAAAAGAAAAAATGGAGGAACAGAGAAAACACAAGAATGAAGAAATAAGAAAGCCGTAGGAAACCAAAACGGAGGAATTGAACTCTTTTGTTGTTTTGATTGCATAATCTAAAACACAAGAATCATGAATAATGGTAATTCAATATAAATACGTTAAATAAACTAATATATAATATACTCATAAAATGATACTACCTTTGTCCCATTGAAAGTGTCGTTCTCGCTTTCCAAGATGTCAAACCTTTTTAACTCTAACAAAAAATTTATGAAAAATCATAAATATTTATCGAATATAATTTGTATCATCGGATAGATAATTGAATCTACTTTCATAATCAACTTATTTAGAGATACAAATATTACTAATATTTTTGTCGGGAGGAAAGATTAGCGATGCCACGTGGCACAATCTTCAAGGCCTGTTTGGAACAAAGGAATAAAAATACGAGAAAAGAAAAAATGGAGGAACAGAGAAAACACAAGAATGAAGAAATAAGAAAGCCGTAGAAAACCAAAACGGAGGAATTGAACTCTTTTGTTGTTTTGATTGCATAATCTAAAACACAAGAATCATGAATAATGGTAATTCAATATAAATACGTTAAATAAACTAATATATAATATACTCATGAAATGATACTACCTTTGTCCCATTGAAAGTGTCGTTCTCGCTTTCCAAGATGTCAAATCTTTTTAACTCTAACAAAAAATTTAAGAAAAATCATAAATATTTATCGAATATAATTTGTATCATCGGATAGATAATTGAATCTACTTTCATAATCAACTTATTTAGAGATACAAATATTACTAATATTTTTGTCGGGAGGAAAGATTAGCGATGCCACGTGGCACAATCTAGACCCGCTTAACGAAAGATTAGTCCCCGGGACGTACAGCTTTGTCGACGGTCAACGCCGGACCCACTCCCGTACGACCCCGCGAAAGGACAAATCAACCGGAGGTAAGCTCGACCTCCCTCGCTCGAGGGAAGGAGGAGTCGCGATTCGCGCGACCTTGCCCTCCAAGCTCGGAAGAATCCCGCCTCGCACGACCTTGCTCGCGGGACTCGGGAGAATCCCGCCTCGCACGACCTCTAGACTCGCCCACCGGCCGCATTAACTCCACCCGCCCGGCGTACACGTGGACGCTCCCTAGCAATTATTGCCGCCGACGCTCGCCCCATCCCCTCTCGCCGCAGCTACCTGCTCCCGTCAAGGCACGCCGATGGAACGCGCCATCCCCGTAGTCCGACAAAGGAAGCGTGGACCGAAGACCCGTGGCTCGACCATCATGATCCGACGTATGGCGGTACGGCTCCCCGTCTTATCCGTCGACAGGTGGAACTCTGTGACATCCCATGTCATGAATGGTAGTTAAGCACCTAATGCTAACCCTACGGAAGAAAAACAGGAAATGAAAAAAAATGAGAAAAAATAAAAGAAAAAGGGAAATCTAGGGCTAAACCCTAGCCCCTTAGGAAAGTGCAAAAATTACAAAGGTACCACCCACATATTTTTGCACCATTGCATTGCTCATACAAAAAGATTATTTTACAGCATTTTTACAAAATTTTTGGACAATGTTTCAAAAGCTCAAAAATTCAAATTCAAATTTTAAATGCACCTGTTTATGAATTTTATACAAATTTTTGGAGGAACAATTTGAACTTCAAACCATGAAAATTAGAGCACTTCATTCTGAAGCTCCCCATGTTTTTGTTTCAAATTTTGGAGCCTCGAAGTATGAAATTCGACCAAATTTCAGAAACGCAGAGTCAAATTCCAAAATTCAAACCCGAGCTCGGTGGGCACCGCCCGCCGGTCCGGCGCCACCGTGGCCGCCCCGCACGTGCCCCGACCTGTCCCATCCGCCACGCCTCCCCGGACACCCGCCCAACCAAAATTGTGCCCGCCGGTCAACAGGAAGGACCGGTATTGAAGCCGCGCCCGTCCCCGTCGACCGGCCGTGCGCCGCCCCGCTCCCTCCTCTTAGAAAACGGCACTAAGGCCAAGATTGCATCTCCAATCTCGTCGAATTGTTTTCCCACCTCCCTCTCCACCCTCCGGCGCCCCCACTCGGTTCCCTCTCCCTCCCACGCGCGAGCACCCGAGAAAATCGCCGCCGCCTCCCTTCTCCGACCGCCATGGCCGCCGCCGCCTCGTGCGTCGCCTAGGTGAGCCCTCGGCCTCCATTTTGGCTTCACTGGAACGCGCAAGAAGCCGGGCCACTCCCCCTAACACCAATTACCTGCCGGCACAGCAGCTCGTCGAGATTTGCCGGATTCGCAAGCCGCCGCCGTCGTCCGCCGCCACCTCCACGGCGCGGGCCTTCCTCCCGCCACCCCCTCGACACTTGGACCCACGCCGCTACTCCCCATCCCCAGGTGAAGCTTCCGGACCCTACCCCCTCCCTCTCGTCCAGCGCGCTGGACGCGCGCGGCTGCCGAAGTCCCCCGTAGCGCCGCCACTCGCCGCCGGCCGTCCCCGCCGCCCGTGGACCCCACCACGTGACTCGCCTCCGCACGCGCATCGTTTCCACCGAAGCGCAGCTCACGCGCCGCACTAACGCGCCGCCACGCGTGACCTGGTCGGCGCCGGCCGCCGTCCGCCGAGCGCGCGCGCCGCCCTCTCGTTCAAATTTGCCGGTGGCATTTTTGTAAATATCGTGAAGTTTGTTCCGTTTTGAAAAATTCATATCTCCCAATTTAAAAGTCCAAAATTGTAAACTAAAATGTTTTGGAAACTACTAAACTTGGAATTTCATGAAAGTAACATGAACCGGTCAGATCTGCAAATTTTCATATTTTTACAAAAATGACAAAAGTCAATCAACAAAAACTCACTTAAGCCATAACTTGACAAATATAGATACAAATTTAATGCCACTTGGTCTGAGCCTTCATATAAACATACTTTAATTTCTGGCACTGGAAAATATGCATTTCATTGCATATTGTTCAAGTTATTGCATTTCTTGCATCCTCTCGTATTTAAGTTTTAATTAAATCTGTATAAATTATTTTGGCATGAAACTTGGTAAATAAATCCTTGCTAGTCCTGTGCATATGTAGAAAATCCCATGTTAAATTTTGAGCATCCTAAGTAATTAATTTCAGCACATGTAAAAAGGGTTTTATGTTTCTAAAAGTTATTTTTTCGCATGTTAATGTAAATTTCATTGTGCACTGTGTCACTTAGTCAATCTTGACAGGATTGGTGAGAAGTTTTCGCTAAAATCATGTATGTATTAATTTTGGAATCAAATTCTTGATTTAAAGTGCGATCGTCATCGCATGTGATGTTGAACTTCACCTAACCCTAGTTATCTTGGTCCGCATTTACACTTTGTAATTTCTTTTAAATCTGAACACTTAGGTTGAACCACAGCACTCCTGTACCTTGTATTAATCCATTGCTCATGTATGTTAGGGCTATAAGTGGTAAATTATTTAACTCCATTTAAAAGAGAACAAATGTATGCATTGTTCATGCTAGAAATTTCACGAAACTAAATGGTACTAAACTCATTCATATGCACTCCTACAAAACAGCACACATGCATCACCATCATCATAGACCTTGTATTCATGTTAGTTATGCATTGCATTTCATTCTCTAGGTGACGACGCCGAATTGATTCCGCCGGAAGAGACGGTTGCAACACTCAACGCTTCCGAGGCTAGTGCTAACTTCGATCACTCTCAAGGCAAGCCCCGGTGCATTCCGAATATTTTTGAAATGCCTTCCTTTTATCACTATGTTAAGGATGATGATTGTGCATTTAAGTTCTAGGAGTTGATTGGAAATCCACGTGCATAAAAATTCCTATATGTCCTATGTTGATTATGTGTCATATCCTCGTTAGAAATGCTATGCTATGCCTATGAAGTCAATGATAGAATGGGAATCTCACTTATGGTCTATGATTAAATTTGAAGATGATGAATTGGCTAAAATTGAGAACACCCCATTGTGGCTCCGCGAACAAGTTTAAGTTTTGTACCACTTACATACCTTTCTTATGGGGATTGGTAAACCTATATAGCTTGTAAGTTGTGAAGTGAGCCGGATATCTCACCGACCCGGAGGTGATGTGTATGACACGGTGGTTGCAAGGGTTGAGGACCGTTGGAGAGTGAACGGGTTAAGCCTTGGGCACGTTGTTGAACGGCCGCAAGGGGGACGTTTACTCGGGGTCGGTGGCCCCGTGATTTGCTTTATGATGAACTCGCGAACGGTGGCCATACGTGTTCTTAAATGATGCGTATGTCGTGCATTTGGGTCTTTTTTTGCAGAAATTAATAATTCGATAATTATCGTTGTTTCCTCTCGGTTAATGAGTACCGCTTGTTTCGAGCAGTTTTAATGTTAGTAAGAGGAGAAGAACGAGAAGCTTGCTGTTTTATATTGATATCAAATTTGTATTGCAAATTCTTGTATTGCTAGTATGCTCACTAGAGTTTCTTTTATGCAACAACCCTATTAATTTGGCTGAGTCATAAAAGTGTCAACCTAATTAGCATAGGTTATGCAAAATGCCCGATTAAACCGGTCAAGCCCCATACATCTAGGTGTCGGTCTTAGAGGGCCAATTTGATGGGTAATACTTGCGGAGTATGCTAGATACTCAGGCTTTGCCACTACATGTGTATTTTCAGGATTCCCGCAAGCTGAGTTTTGCGATTGTTGTGGTAAGGTTGTGTGGGATGGAGAGGAGCCCAAAGAGTGGACCATTGAATGGGTTCCTAATTCTCCGACCCATGATGAGTGAGCCGTGGCCTAGGCCGGCATGGTTCACATAAGCTATCTATGTATCGTCGTGTTATGTATTCGCTTCCGCACTTTATTTCGAACAAAGATCATGGTTATGTAAACTTAAATTTGAACCTAATGTATCTTTTATTCGAAACTCTATATTGTAATCGAGACTTAATTATGTAAACTTGCAAATCGTGTATGTTTGTTAATGTGATGCTATGTATGGTTGCTTCGTCAATCATCTCCCAAGACGATCTGTACCACACTTAGCTATCTTTCGGGATAGGGGTGTGACACGTGGTATCGAGCCGATTTGGGATTTGCGTCACGCTAACACTCATTCTAAAAATCTTAAACCCGTTTTTGTGTCACGGTGAGGTACGAGTCTAGATAGAAAGGCCAATATAAGGACTATATAGGATGGTGGCAAAACTAACCCCGTGTTATGATTGTTTAAGTATTTTGCAACTACGGCTTTGGCAAAGGTATGTTTTCAATTTAAATTAGCGCTCCGTGCCCGCGGAAGTAATAATACGGGACAATGCCGGCTCGTGGCGATACCGCGAGGCGATCCCTCCTATGGATCGTAAGAGTAGAATTGTGCTTTGTTTTGGTAGTTTCTTTTATTTTGATTTATTGTTTATGGAATCCATCTCTTTCAGGTACATAACCACAGTTTAGTTCGTGTAGTATCGTGTGAGAGGTGTGTGTGCCACCGAAGCGCTTGTCCGATGTCGTATCGGCGGGCGCGGTCTTTTAATTTTTGTGAGGACGTACGAAATGATATATTGAGCATCCATCATAATTTCATATAATCTGATCATGTCAAACATATGCATATGAACTTGTCTAAATGGAACAATCATGAAAAAAATTTGATCACATAGCTTCGTTCTCACAAAAGTTGGAAACCGAAACCCTAAAAACGTGGCAGAATTTCAACTTTCACGAAAATAAGCATAACTCTCTCACTACTTATCCAAATAAGGCAAATGTGGACTTTCTGGAAATCATGTGTTATTCTGTACAACAATTTTCTAGTCTCAGGTCTTGCAAAAATCTGGAGCGTAGCTAAAATTGCCATTTCAGAGAGCTGTTTCTGGATTTCCAGAACGAGCTCCGGTTCTGTCCCTGTCGTAGATCGGTCATAACTTTCAAACGGCAAGTCGGACTGAGCTGTTCTAGGATGCGTTTGAAAGCTTAAGAAATTATCTAAAACTTTCGTAACAATCCAAAAGTTTAATTCTGCCCAAAAACATGAGTAATGGTCAAGTGTTCATAACGGATCAATCTGTCCAGAAAACCGAACCGTGTTAGGATTGTGCGAAAAGTTTTGTTGCATTCTTTTGCTAGTTTGTGTCATTCCATCATTCATGCTTTACTTATTAGCGTGTATTGTTGTTGGATATTGAGTTTTGACTTATGTTTCAAAATTCTACGACAGATGGCCCCCGGCAAGCTCATGTTGGACCGCGAGAACCACGCGCGGCGTGTGCACGAGTTGGAGCAGGAGCGTGCTGCCCTGCAGGCCACCCTCACCACCCACGACGCCGAGCTCACTACTCGCACTGCCGAGCTTGCTGCCTGCATCGCCGAGCTCGCCGAGCACACTACTGAGGTGGACACCCTCCGTACGCAGCTCGAGTATAGCGAGGCGGAGCGCTGGAGTTTCTTTGAGTAGCTTCACGACGTCAACCTCGCCCTTGAGGGCAATGGAGCCACCGCTCTGCAGGCCACGCTGAACGAGCGTGAGGCACAACTCACCGCCACGAATGAGGAGAACTACATCCTCTCCGGTCAGGTGGACGCCCTTCTTGAGGAGAAGGATGAGTTGGAGGTCACTCTCTTGGAGACTCAGGGCGCTAGGGATGCTTTGGAGGGAGACCTCCGGAACGCACGAGGCGACCATCGCGCAGAACAACGCTACCATAGAGCACCTCCAGGCCGCCAACAATGCCCTGCACGCCATCCTTAATGGCGGACCTCCCGAGCCACTTGAGATCATCCCACCCGAGGAGGACGTGGAGATGAGTGATGGTGAGGATGCTTCGGACGTCGAGGACGGAGCACCACCCTCTCCCATGAGGGGTGACGACGACTACTATGGAGATGATGACGAGTAGTTGTCACGGCCGGTGGTCGTAGCTCTATGTGTTGTAGGATTTTTAATCTCGTGAGGCATGTAACCGTGTATGGAAAACGATCCACGTGTTGTTAATTAAGCTCTCCGAGATTTGTATTTGTTTATGGGTCGCATGAGAAGTAACCTAAGACCGTGTGCATCGGATTTGTGGTTTCCCGTGTATCAAAAATTTCTATCATGTTTCTAGACACGTTGGAATCTATGGAATATGGGTGTTGCCAATGAATTATGCTTATTTCC
Organism: Chloris gayana; assembly: GCA_031894775.1. Classification (NCBI taxonomy): domain Eukaryota; kingdom Viridiplantae; phylum Streptophyta; class Magnoliopsida; order Poales; family Poaceae; genus Chloris; species Chloris gayana. The sequence continues at coordinate 39,752 of JAUNZO010005053.1, read as the reverse complement.
TCAATATTTCTTTCGTACATGCAATCTGAAATTTTTGGTCCCTCATGTCAAATGTTATATTTTCTTGCTATTTTAGCTCCTGTTCTAATGAGCTAACGTGAGAAAATTGTTCATATGTGACAGATGGTGAATACCCGTCGTGGTGAAGCTTCCGGCAGTGGTCATGGTGGGAGGGATGAGCAACTCCCTAACCCTCCACCTCTCACGCCGTTAGAGCAACTCGTATCCAACCAAAACGAGATGTTCCGCTTGTTCTTTGCAAGTCAAGCTAATCAAGGACAAGGCCAAGGACCGCCACCCCAAGGGCCGAGAAATTCCACCTATGCCGACTTTTAGACGACACAACCGCCAAAGTTTAGTGAAGCTACTACCGATCCTTTGGAAGCGGACAACTTCCTCCGCATCATTGAGTCGAAGTTTGCTCTCCTAAATTGCACATCGGAGCAAAAGGTTCTCTTTGCGGCTCAACAACTCCGTGGCTGTCTTAGTGCATGGTGGGCAAGTTTCACCGCCGCCCTTCCTGCCGGTACTCAAGTGAATTGGCCGGACTTTTGCACCGCATTTCGCGCGCATCACATTCCCGCCGGTCTTATGAAGTGCAAGTTGCAAGAATTCCTCAGTTTGAAGCAAGGTACCAGAACCGTGCAAGAGTATGCACAGAAATTCAACTACTTGGCTCAATATGCATCCTATCATGCCGACACGGATGACAAGAAAAAGGATTGCTTCCGTTCAGGGCTAAGCTCGAAGTTGCAAGATCGCTTGGCTCAAGTCACCACCGGCACGTTCAATGACTTAATGAGTGCCGCAATTGTGCAAGAAGATGCTATCCGTGCTCACCAAGAGGACAAGAAGAGGAAGCGTGCCATAGGAAATCCATCCGGCTCCGCTCCGCCCAAGTACAAGTTGCCCATCACCTCCCCGTCCGGACGAAGTTTCGGGCCGTATTTCCGCCGACGGGGGATCACGCCAATTTGTGCCGCAGCAGCACCACCATTCTCACGGTGGAAATCAGCAGCACCACAACTCCTCTCGCCCTCCGTAGCAGTAGTACCAAGGTGCTAGGCCCGGTCCTCAAGGTCCGTGCTTTAATTGTGGACGTCCCAGTCATTTTGCGAAGGATTGCCATGTTCCGGCACGTAACCCGGGCAACAACAACAACACCAACAATAGTTCCGGAAGTGGCAACAACAATCAAAACTGCAATGGGAATAATGGAAATGGGAACCACAATCAATCTTCCACTCCAAATGCTAAGAATGGCCGAGTCAACTATACCACGGCCGAAGAGATTCAAGTGGGAGAACTGGTACTTTCGGGTATGTTTTCGGTCAACAACCACTCCACTTTGGTTCTTTTTTATTCTGGTGCAACTCATGATTTCATTAGTCAAGCATGTGCAAAAACCTTACAACTCACTCCTACCATGTTGGATATTCCCTACATCATCACATCACCCGGTGGAAAAATAAAAACAAACCTAGAGTTGAGACAAGTACCACTAAACCTAGAGAGAAAAGTATACCCCTGCTCTCTCATAATTTTACGTGGGCAAGGAATAGACATAATCCTAGGTATGAGATGGATGAAACTCCATAAAGCCGTTTTGCACATCGATTCCCGAGAAGTTCACCTAAACTCACCACTCCATGGTTCATTTATTCTCCGATTACCCCATCCAAAGTTTTCCACCTCAAAAATCTACCATCTTGAGGGAAAAAGGATTGAGGATATTCCCGTGGTATGTGAGTTTCCCGATGTGTTCCCGGATGACTTGCCGGGCATGCCACCCGATCGGGATGTTGAGTTTAAAATTGTGCTCCAACCCGGTACGACACCAATTTCCCATAGGCCGTACAAGATGGCTCCCAATTAGCTAGCGGTGTTAAAAGAGAAATTGAGTGAACTTATGGATAAAGGATATATTCACCCTAGTTCATCTTCGTGAGGATGTCCCGCTCTCTTTGTGAAAAAGAAGGACAAGACGCTACGTCTATGTGTGGATTATCACCCTCTCAATGCGGTGACTATCAAGAATAAATACCCACTCCTTCGGATTGATATTCTCTTTGATCAATTAGTTGGTGCTAAGGTATTCTCTAAGATTGATCTCCGATCTGGTTACCATCAAATCAAGATCCGAGCCGAAGATATTCCAAAGACCGCATTCTCTACGCGGTATGGTCTCTTTAAGTATCTCGTCATGTCCTTTGGGCTTACAAATGCTCCGGCTCATTTCATGTACTTGATGAATTCGGTCTTTATGCTCGAGTTGGATAAGTTTGTCGTGGTCTTCAATGACGACATCCTTATTTATTCGAAGTCCGAAGAAGGGCATGCCGAACACCTTCGCATTGTTCTCCAACGGCTTCGTGATCATCAATTATATGCCAAATTTAGCAAATGTGAATTTTGGTTGAAGCAAGTTCCTTTCTTGGGTCATATCATATCCGCGGAAGGTGTTGCCGTTGACCCGAGTAAAGTTGAATATGTGCTTACTTGGAAATCCCCAAGATCGGTGAGACAAACTCGAAGTTTTCTCGGTCTTGCCTAGGTTACTATCGGAAATTCATTCCCAATTTTTCAAGCATAGCCAAGCCTATGACAAAATTATTAGAGAAAGATGCTAAGTTTAAATGGAGCCGTTGAAGTATCTAGGCCCTCGTTTAGTGTTTTGATAATTAATGACGACCCTTAATTATGACTAACTATGTTGCTTGAGATGCTTATAGTGTTAGTCATGATAAGGGGAGAAATGGTGAAGTAAAGTGACGATAAACAAGGATGACTCAAGGCAAAGGTATCTTGATAGGTTTTCTATTTTACCGGTCACTAGGAGATTAGAGATGAGTGACCGGATTATAGGTTAAACGCCGTACTATCAAGAGGGGTCGATGAAAGGATCTTGAAAATTCTTAGGTGCCACATTGCTCAAATTCCTATCTTTGTGAGTGGACCTTGTGAGTTGTAACTAAGCCCAAATTTCGGAGACAAATCAACCAAGTATGGGCGTCTCGACGATCGGACCGTCGGGGACGGTCGGACCGCCAGGACAGGAGAGGATCGACCGGAGCTGCAGAGCCTCCGGTGGATCGATGAGTTAGCCGACGGTCGGACCGTCAGCCCGGCGGTCGGACCGCTGGAGAGTTGCCCATTTTGACAGATTGTCTGTTCCGGGGGTGAGATTTCTTCGATGGTGCAGCGGTCGGACCGTGGGAACGACGGTCGGACCGCCAGCCATACTCCGAGTGGGTTTTGAATCTGAAACTAGCCGTCGGGTTGTACGACGGTCGGACCGTGGGAACGAAGGTCGGACCGCCGTGAGCGCAGAAACTCTGTAACGGCTAGATTTTTGAGTGGGCTCTATAAATACTCACCCATCCCGTGCATAGAATCTCTCTTGGCCATTTGAATTGCATTGCAAGCACTTTAGAGCCTCTTCCTCTCTCACACAAAGACTTAGTTGAAAGATTGCAAGTGTGTGAGTGTGAGTGCCTTGATCTTGAGAGATTTGAGCTTTGTGGCACTAGGGATTCATCAAGCAAGCGTCATCGACTTGTTACTCTTGGAGGTTGCCGCCTCCTAGACGGCTTGGTGGAGTTGCAACCGTTGAGTTCTTCAAGAAGATTGTGAAGAGACCCGGTTGGTGATTGTGAGAGGTTGGTGCTCGCCTCGCCGGAGCGGTGAAGAGCAACCTTAGTGGAACCGAGGTTCGGAGCGGTTCAAGGTATGGTTGTGTTCTAACTCAAGTCGTTCTTTGTGAGCCCTTCTTGATGGAGAAGTGGATGCTTGAGGAGTGAGACACACCTACGCTTGAATCCACCTCAACGTGGATTAGGGGTGATCGGCAAGTCACCGAGACCACGGGAATATATCCTTTGTCTCTTTTGTTGCTCCTTCTTTGGTTGCTTCAACACTAGAATTGCCATGATGCATGTCACATAGGATTGCAAACCCTCTCTAGTTGCAACATAGGAATAGTTGTTTTACTTGCTAATTACTCTTTTGTTTCAATTCCGCATTTAGTGAGTAATTTGATTTAAAATTGTAATTTCGGCTATTCACCCCCCTCTAGCCGGGGTCCTTCGATCCTACAAGTGGTATCGAGCAGGTTCTCCCCAAATTGAGTGGATTTCATCATCCGGGAGAAGGAAAATGGCTAACACGGTGAATGTGTCCAATGCGCCGTTCTTTGATGGTCAAGACTTTGACTATTGGAAGACTTGTATGTTGATTCATCTTGAGGCCGTTGGGGAATTGGTACCGAGGGTTGTTGAGGATGGTTATGTGGTTCTTGATCCGACGACTCCTACTCAAAGTGAAAGGGAGCTCATCAAGGCTAATGCTCAAGCCAAGAATATCATTGTTCGGTCTCTTTGCAAGGAAGAGTATCATAGAGTTGGCAAGCTTAAAACAGCTCATGAGATGTGGGAAACTCTATTGGAAGCTCATGAAGGCACCAAGATGGTCAAGAGTGCCAAATTGTTCATTTGCAAAGGAAAATTTGAAAGTTTTGCTCTATTGCCCAATGAAGAGTTGAAGGCCGCATTTGCTAGGTTGACCAACATTGTGAATGATCTCAAGGAGCTTGGTCATGACGTTCCCAATGTTGATATATCTCACAAGTTTCTTAGGGCCTTGCCTTCAAAGTATGAAACAATTGTCACTATGCTTGTGAGGACAAATTTGGAAGAATCAACTCCTTCACAAATCTTGGGTGAAATCCTCACTCATGATATCTTCAAGCAATCTCAAGTGGATTCCACGGACAATCAAGTGGATATCAAGAAGAAGAGTGTTGCTTTCAAGGCTAGTGGATCTCATGACGATAGTGATGATGATAATGAGAATACCTCCGATAGTGATGAAGATATGGCTTTGATGGTGAGGAAGTTCAAGAAATTCATGAAGAAGAAGGGCAAATATGGTGGATCCAACAAAAGTGGAAAATCTTACAAGAAAAATCCATTTGCCAACAAGAAGTGCTATGAGTGCAAAGAATTTGGGCACATCTCTACAAATTGCCCAAACAAGAATGATGATGACAATAATGATGATGATGACTCCAAGAAAAACAAGAAATTTAGCAAGAAGAAATCCTTCAAGAAGTTCATGAAAAAGAAGAATGGGAAGGTTTATTATGTTGAATGGGATTCCGATGCTAGTTCGGATTCCGACTCCGATGATGAAGATAACAAGTCATCCAAGAAGAGTCTTGCCGGCGTTGCTATAAAGGAGGCACCCTCCCTATTTGATTCACACTATTGCTTCATGGCGAAGGGTGAATCCAAGGTATGTGATGACGATGAGTATGTGCCTACTTATGATGAGCTTGTTGAAATGCTTAGTGATCTTGATGATGTGTTGGGTGGCATGAAGGATAAGCATAAGGACTTGAAGAGGAAGTATTCCTCTCTTCAAGAATCTTATGAGGAACTTAAAGTGTCTCATGAGAGTCTCAAAGAAACTCATGAGGAGCTTGAGGAAACTCATAAGCTATATGTGACCCAACACACCAACAAGATTCAAATTGATGCCGGTGTGACTTGTAACTTGATTGATGATATACCTATGTCTCATGGTTCTACATCTAGCATATCTACCTCATGTGATGACTTACTTGCTATGCCATGTTCCTCTAAGATTGGTAATTGCATGAATGATGTGAATGCTTGTGATCCCTTGCTTATAGTTGAGAATCATAAATTAAGGGAAACCGTTGATCACCTTGTTGATGCACTTGCTAAATGTCATAAGGGTGAAGTTGTTTTTAATGAAATGTGGAAGTGCCAACGGTTCACTCTCAAACATGAGGGTCTTGGGTACATTCCCAAGAAGAACAAAGGTGCCTTTGTTGATAAAAAGCCCACATTTGTTAAAGAGTGTGGCTTGTATTGCTCTAGGTGCAAAAACACCGGACATCTTGAAAAAGATTGCACCGGTAAGAAGATTGCCAAAGTTGCTTTTGATCCTTCTTACATGCTTTTCAAATCCTCTAATGGTGTTGTGCATGCTAAGTTCATTGGTAAGAATAATGCTCATGCTAAAATTACCATGAAGAACACCCTTGGTAATGGAATGAAGAAAAGATCCATTTGGGTGCCAAAGGCTTTGGTGGCTAACCTCCAAGGACCCAAACAAATTTGGGTACCTAAGACCCACTAACTTTGTTTTGTAGGTTAACTACAAGGCCGGTGGGAGTCATTGGGTGCTTGATAGTGGTTGCACTCAACACATGACCGGAAATAGCAAGATGTTCTCTTCATTTGGTGAAGATGGGGAGAATGACAAGATTACCTTTGGTGATAATAGCAAGAGGAAAGTGAAGGGAATGGGAAAAATTGCTATCTCAAATGATTTCTCTATCTCAAATGTATTGCTAGTTGAATCTTTGAGCTACAACTTGCTATCTATAGCTCAAATATGTGATCTTGGTCTTACATGTAAATTCTCATCAAGTGAAGTTGTGATTACAAGTGTGAAGGACAATAGTCTTATCTTCAAGGGATTTCGTCATGGAAATCTCTATCTTGTGGATTTCTCTTCTAGTGAAGCAAGTTTGAGCACATGTTTATTCACTAAGTCATCAAAAGGATGGTTATGGCATAGAAGGCTAGCTCATGTTGGAATGAATCAACTCAATAAGCTAGTGAAGCATAACTTGGTAGTTGGAATGAAGGATGATGTGCACTTTGAGAAAAACAAGTTGTGTAGTGCTTGTCAAGCCGGGAAACAAGTGGCAAATACTCATCCTACCAAGAGCATTATGTCTACTTCAAGGCCTTTGGAATTATTGCATATGGATTTATTTGGCCCAACCAAGTATGAAAGCATTGGTGGAAACTCCTATGGACTTGTCATTGTGGATGACTTCTCAAGATATACTTGGGTCTTCTTTCTTAGAGACAAATCAAATGTATTCAACATTTTCAAAGGGTTTGCCAAGAGGGCAGAAAATGAGTATGAATACAAGATCAAGAAGATTAGAAGTGACAATGGCTCCGAATTCAAGAACACAAGAGTTGAAGAATTTTGTGATGAAAATGGGATCAAACATGAATTTTCAACCAAATATACCCCGGAGCAAAATGGAGTTGTTGAAAGGAAGAATAGGACTTTGATTGAGATGGCAAGATCAATGCTTGCCGAATATAATGTGTCCGATAGTTTTTGGGCCGAAGCAATCAACACCGCTTGCCATGCATCAAATAGACTATATTGCCATCGGTTGTTGAAGAAGACTCCCTATGAGTTGCTCATTGGAAGAAAGCCAAATATCTCCTATTTTCGTGTTTTTGGATGCAAATGCTATATCTTGAAGAAAGGAGAGAGACTCTCAAAATTCCAAAGCAAGTGTGATGAAGGTTTTCTCCTTGGCTACTCCTCAAATAGCAAGGCTTATAGGGTGTACAATGAAAATTCAGGATTAGTTGAGGAAGTACATGATGTGGAATTTGATGAAACAAATGGATCTCAAGATGAGGATGAGAACTTGGAAGATGTTGCAAATGAAAAATTAAGAGATGCAATGAAGAATATGACAATAGGTGATGTGAAGCCCAAGGATGAAGATGACTCAAATAATGGTCCATCACCTCTCTTTCAAGCAAATCAAGAAGCTTCAACATCAAGTACTCAAGCTCAACCTAGTGAGGGTGGAGAGTCAAATGATCAACCGGAAAATGGCTCCACCTCTACTCCTATAGAGAGAAATAGCAATCAACCAAAGATTCCTCATGCAATTGCAAAAGATCATCCGGTGGATCAAATAGTTGGTGATTTGAGCAAAGGAGTTCAAACTAGATCAAGACTTGCATCATTTTGTCAACACTTCTCTTTTGTGTCTTGTGGTGAACCAACAAGGGTAGAGGAAGCTTTGAAAGATTCGGATTGGATAAATGCCATGCAAGAAGAATTGAATAACTTTACCCGAAATGAAGTTTGGGAATTAGTGAAGAGGCCACAAGGACACAATGTCATTGGAACCAAGTGGGTGTTCAAGAACAAGCAAGATGAAAATGGTGTTGTGGTGAGAAACAAGGCAAGATTGGTTGCACAAGGCTATACTCAAGTTGAGGGCTTGGATTTTGATGAAACTTTTGCTCCCGTGGCTAGACTTGAGGCTATTAGGATTTTGCTTGCATATGCCACAAACCACAAAATCAAGTTATATCAAATGGATGTGAAGAGTGCTTTCTTGAATGGAAGGATAAATGAACTAGTGTATGTTGAGCAACCACCGGGTTTTTGTTGACGTCAAAAGTCGCCGACACACCGTCGTCCGGAGAGTCCACCGAAACCCCGGCTGACGCAGGGCCCTGTGCTCCCAACGGACCGGCTCGGCTCGCCGATGTTCGTGTGCTTGCTGGTGCGTGCCGGATGGTTTTCCTGCAAACCAACAAAGACAATAAAAGAGTGTAAAATTCCAGGTCATCGGCCCGGATAGACCGATGTACGGCCGAGGCCGATTACGGCGTAAGATAGACAAAATCGGCCATCGACTGGGAGCAGCACGGCCCATCCATTTATGTATTAAATGCCAGGCAAACGAACTGCGATACAAACGATACGAAATCGGCCGACGCTATAACATGCGATCGGTGGCTAGCAGCCGATTCCGTCGGTAAACGATCACATCATTAAGACTTTGCGGGGATGCATTATCAAATAAAATGTAAACAAGGTAATTATTAATGGGATGTGATTAATTTGATAGCAAGAAGATGGTTTAATCATCAACTAGATCAGTAAATCGGCCGATCAGGCATCCGGCCGATTTTGCCATTGATTATAGTAGTGAATTATTTAGATCTATCTAAATGTATAATGATGATCAATAAAATCATACTAATAACTCGGGTTCAAAAAGCAGCTTTAACAGATTTGGTACTAATTGAACATAAAACAGCTAATGAACGTGATAAGCAATCGGCTAAACACTCCGAAAGAACGGTAAGACAAATACAACCACACGAGATCCCAAATCGACCGGTCGCTCCAACGGGACAAGTCAAGCGATGGCACGCGGGTGGACCGAGTCTAACGGCCGCGCACGCCCGGCCGATTCGGGACAAGCACAATCATAAACGTCTTAACTATGAAAGTAAGTCTACACCCTAGCCAATCGGCTGCATGCGCCTAGGACAAGTCAACTATCGCAAAGGCAAACACGGGACACGTCAAGCTGAATACTGCACGATCGAATCGGCCAAGATGTAAAAGAATTCTCATAGCGGCTACGTGACTCGAACGACCAGATGCTGAGCCAATCGGCGCCGTGAGCAAAGGCTGGAACGGGGAGGCGGGACAAGTCAAACTACCTCCACCACGAGCCCGGACCGAGGTCAACTTGACTCATCCCGGCCGATACTCACTACGCCGATCGAAAACAGATCCGGTCGCCGGATAACTAGCAATTAAGCCATCTAATTACGAACAATGCGCGAGAATTAGACAACATAATTACCTTATCAAGCCAACGTGTCGTCGGCCAGGAGCCCAGAAGATCCCGCGCGAAAACGGTAAAGACTTGACGAGAAAATTAGGGTTTGGCGATGCGCCGAAAGTTGTATTGGATGTGAATCGAGTTTACATGTTACATACGAGTATGTATTTATACTCGGCAAAAAGAATCCTATTCGGACCCTCCTCGGGCCGATTTCCTAAGCGACTAGAATCCTTTTTCCAAAACTAACTATTATTTCTAATTTTACAACGTGGGCCGGGCCCATCAATGTTGTGCTCTTACGTTGGCGTCCGCGCACGATTCCGGGAGAGACGCGCCTTTTACTCGCCCAAGCGGCCGTCGGCCTTACGCCCACCGGCCCCTTTTTGACCTATAGTCGGCGACAATGGGTCCCTTGGTCAAAAACCGGCGTCAACACATGTCCCCCGGTCGCGGGGTATGCAACGCATGCGTCGGACTGATTTATCCTCTTTTCTTGCGCCGGTTTTACTGCCGTCACCTCTTCATAAAAGCCGGGGTTACCCCTGGTCATTTCCCATCTGTTTCCTCTCCTTTGGCTTTCATCTTCCCCTGCTCTAGCGACCTTTGCCCTTTTCGAGCCTTTTCAACTTCCCACCGCGCCGCCGTCGTTTTCTCTCCGGTGACCATGAATCCCACTTGTTGCTTGCTGCTGCGGCCGCCGCACGCGACCGAGTCGTCGCCACCACCAACGCCGTTCCGGAGGTAATGTACATTCGGGCATCCCTCTTCTCTACTTTTGCAATTTTCTTTGTGTTCTTGTTCTTGTTCATTTTCACAATCTATCTTCTTTCCGTCTTGTTTCTCATTTTAGCCCTATTCCTTGTTTTTAGGAGATCCGGAACCAAATCGTCATCCCTTCTAACATCCCGACCCATTTCTTCTTGGGCCCCATGGGCGATCCGGACCCCACGGATCTCATACGTGCCGAAGCGAACCGGGTCCCGTTTCGGCAACAATCTCCATTATCGGCCGAGTGGTCCGGTAGCTTTAGGTCATGGCCGACTCTGTCGCGAGGGTGGCGGGATTGGTATAACCGGGTATCGGCCGCCCATCGGCAAGTTTGGGCCGACATCGGCATCGCCCATGCCATCAAACTCTCTCTAGCCGATCACCACAAGAACGAACCATTGCTAGCGGCCGCTTCTTATCTGCAGTCGGATGCCCTGAGCTGCTTCATGTTCGGGCACGGCCGGCTACCATGACCCTCCTGGACACGGTCATGTTGGCCGATTTGAATATCACGGCGGAGGCCACCCCGGACGCCATCCGCATCAAGTCCACCCACCGGATCAATCCCAAGGACACCGGGGGTTGGAAGGTCTATATCCGAGACCTACAACAAGGGGCACGGCTCGGTCGATCGCCGCGAGCACGTTGCCTTTCTCAACATGTGGCTTGACCACTTCTTCTTTTGTGGGGTCAGCGTGAGCCCCACAAACAACTTCTGCCGATAGCCGATAGGCGGCCGACGGCTATGCCCTTCCTATGGGCAAATATCTTTTAGGGTCGGCGTACTTCCTTCTTCACCGAGGTTTCGGTGGAGTTGCGTTTTGGCCGATCGGTCAAGAACCTGGGTGGCCCTTGGTGGTTTATCCAGATGTGGTTGTCCCTTCACACCACCAAGGCCATCGATACTGGACCTCGGTGTCCTCACCTTCCCCGGCAATCACGCGAGAATCGGCCACGCCCCGATCCAGCCGGTGTATTTCCTTCGGGGAAGCGCTATCCATGGCTCCGGGGCGGCCATATCGGATGACACCCTGGCTTATTGGTTCGCTGCCCTTTACAAGGGCCTCAACAATGAAAGTACGGATTGGTATCCGTACATTGATTTCTTCGAGAAGGGATACGATACTCCTTTTCTGATCGACCCCACCTTCCCAACGGCCGACGGGGAGGCGGTCAAGATCTTCACCACCTGCCTCCGCCCATGTCTGCTGCCGACGGGACTCGTTGCCGGGAGCAAGGCTCTTTGCTCCTACGAGTTCTACCACCCGTCGGTGGCGGCCCGTCAATTCGGCTTCGGCCGGTTGCCCCCGGCCTCTTCTATGTGGGGCAAATAAAGGCGCGAGCTACCGTCGACAACGCCGTTCAATGGAATTGGCTCGTCGGCCTCACCGCCGATGTCGTCACCGGCGACTTAGCCGGATTTTCCCCGGCGCCCCGGAGCACCCGCCTTTTCGACCGCTGGTGGGGCGAGTGGAACCGGCACCTCCGCGGCCGGAACACCGCTTCATTCTTCTCCGGCTTAGTCCTGAGCGAAGCCTTCGCCGAGGTATGTGTAGCCGATCTATTTCCATAAGGCCGATTTTGTAGATGAAACCGGCCACTCTAAATGCTCACCCTTGTATATTCTTTTTCGGTCGGACACGGAGGAGCCGCCGACCCGGAGTATCGATGGCCGGCCGATCGCGTACTCGATGCCGAGCCCAATTGTTCCAAACATCGGCTTCACCGATCGTACTCCTGCCCAAGCTTTTGCGGCAATGATTCGAGGGGCACCGGCTGCCCGCAAGGTCAAGACCAAAACAGCCGCCATCGAGAAGAGGAAGGCTAATGTGCCGGCCGCAAGGCCGACTCAAGCCCGAAGCGCCACCGCGCGGCTGTTAAAGCGACCTGCGCGCCCGTCCGACCCGGACTACTTCGACGAACCATCTCCGCCGCGTCGGGTTATTATTGCATGATCGCCGATTCCCTCTTTACTTTACATAGTCTAACTATGAGTTCTTTGCGAGGAATCGGCGGTTCTTCCTCCTCGTGCCGGACACCGACGCACGATAGGCCGATCCGCCTATCAACTCCCCCGGAGCCGGGACGCCGACACCCGAAAGGCCGAGCCCCGTAGCTCCGGAACCGGCGGTTGTACCAAGCCAGGCCGATCCAAATCTTGCGGAGAGCTCAACTCGCTTGGATCGGCCTGCGTCTTCGAGGTCGCCGCTGAAACCGAACAAGGCGGCTGCGTGTCACTGCGGCTTCTCCCAAAGGCACCGCTGCTAACGAAGAATCGGTCGGCCGGGAGCCGCCCGCGGCTTCTCCTGTAGGCACTTGCTGCCGATGAGCCCGCCGATGAGCCCGCCGAAGTTGAACAAGGCTGGCCATGTGCACGATGCTGCCTCCGAGGATCTTTGCTTGGTGAAGGGGATCGGCCGGCCGAGAGCTGATTGAAACATACGAACCTGTAGGTTCAATGGCCCGGCCGATAGACGTCCGGCCGCTTCGCATCGGCGCTTCGCGAGGTTTGTTTTTACTATCTCCCTTTTATTTTCTTGATTGCTTCGATTATTAACTTCATCTTATTCTTCTTGGTATTTCGGGCACTCGGCTTCCCTCGTCTGCGCCGATTTTAATATCTTCCTCTGGTCTTACCACCATGAACGAAATCGCGCGCGGGCTCGAGGCCTCTTCGATCGGCTGCTGGTGGCCGACGCACAACCCATAAGGGCCCGGTACTTGGAGGTCCGGACTGAGCTCCCGGAGGATGTGCGCGATGCTGCGCATCGCGTGGCATACATGGAGTATTGGCAAATGGACTTCACTCGTGCCCGGCGGCGTTTGGCTCGCCATGCGGAGCAGCGGCAAGCTGCGTTACTTGCCGATAACTCCATCAAGCGCTACGAGGAGGAGGTTCGGAAGACCCGGGAGATGCAAGAGCAACTCTCAAATCGGCGGGATGAGCTGCAAGCAATCAACCAGGAGATTGCCGATTTGAGAGCATCTACGGCTCTCAAGGAGGAGGCGGCGGCGGCCTTGGAAGCTACTATTGCACGGTTGTCGGCCGATGTGGCGGCTCAGCGAGAAGACGACGGACGAAGCCATTCAAACGGCCGAGAAGATGGTCGCCGCGGCGCAAGGCGATATCGGCCCCATCGAGGATGACCTATTGGTCATGGCCAAACTCGACTCCACGGCTGGCCCGCGCACTATCTGCTGTCCAAGACTTCTGTCCCGCGGCGAGGCCGTTGACTATGCTTAGGTGTAATAGGACTTTGAACAAAGTTTTGGTTGTAAACATTTTTTTTGCACTAAGGGCGATATACAATCATATCGGCCATACGAAAGCGATGTTCAAACATCGGCTAATTTATCGGTGACTCCCTCTGTTTTACTTTCATATATTTTTTGGGCTAAGGGCGATACTCTCGGTATCGGCCGTCTCAAGCGATGTGCATCGACATCGGCTATAGTCTCTTTTAGGCCGAACACTATGAGTTAATCCAAATGCTAGGATAATACTTGCTTCAAATACTTTCCATTAAGTGCTCGGCCGAATTCTTCCCCTTCTAACTCTTTCAAAATATATGCATTACCCGGTGCCGATCGGCTAATCAAATAAGGTCCTTCCCAATTAGGCGACCATTTGCCAAACCGATTGTCCTTCACGCCGATCGGCATCCTAAGCTTCCGGACCAAATCGCCCTCTTTAAAGCTGTTTACTGCACAACCTTCTTATCATAATGGCGGGCGACCCTTGCTTTATTCTGCTCTATCTTTTCCAATGCATCCAGCCGATTTTGTACTACATCTTCTAATTCATCCATCATCAATCCGTGAGTACTTGATCGGCCGATAACTTTTGTTGCAACTCAATCCTTCTTGAGCCGATAGCTGTCTCCCATGGCAATACGGCTTCGTGCCCATATACAAGCTGATACTGGCGCAACTTGCATGGCTCCATGCCGTGACATACGATAAGCCCACAAAGCGTCCATCAATTTCATGTGCCACTTACGAGGATACTCTTGTATTTTCCGCTTGATTAACTTGATCAGACTCTTATTCGCCGCTTCGACTTGTCCATTGGCTTGGGCATAATACGGCGATGAATTAATCAACTTAATTCCCATCTCATCGACAAAAGATTGAAATTCGTCCGAGCGTGAATACTGATCCTTGATCTGTTGTGATTGTCTACTGGAATCCCAAACCTATAAATAATATGCTCTTTAACAAACGTTATCACGTCGGCCGTCGAAACTTTACGATAGAGGCGCTGCTTCAACCCATTTTGTGAAGTAATCTGTAGCTACCAATATGTACTGATGCCCTTTGCTCGATGCTTGGATTTATCGGCCGATCATATCCATGGCCCAACCTACGAACGGCCAAGGTTTGATTCTTTGGATTCATAGCCGATGCGGGCGCCCTCTGTATAGGCCCGAATTTACGGCGAGTCTTGGCAACTCTTGTAATATTTGAAACAATCGGCCAACATTGTCGGCCGGTAATAACCAGCTCGCCTTAGCAGCCACTTCATCTTATGGGCCGATTGATGCGTTCCGCAAATCCCATCATGTACTTCGCTCATTACCACTTTTGCCTCGGTGTCATCAATACACTTGAGAAGCACCCCATCAATTGTCTTGAAAAATAGTCGATCATCCAACAGAACATACTTCAAAGCTTTATATCTTATCTTCTTATCTGTAGGTTGGGATGGATTGCTCAAAAATTTTCGAATTTCCGTACGCCAATCGGCTTCTTCAATATCAGCTATCTCTAAGCTTGTTTTCGGCGAGCCGATATCCGGATGCTAGGCTGAGCCAAGTTATTTGCTTCAAAATTCTGCTCTCTTGGTATATGGCTGACTTTAACACACTTGAACCTTTTCATTAACTTCTGGCACTTTCTATGATATTGCAACAATATTTCATCTTTACACTCATACTCATCGGCCAGGTGACTCACAACCAACAAGGAATCTCCGAAAATTTCCACAAAATCAGCCCCGGCATCGATGAGTAATTCCAATCCTTTTAATACTGCCTCGTATTCGACTTGGTTGTTGGTGTACGCCTCCTTTGTAATAGAGTATCCACGTACTGCCCCCGAGGCGACACAACAACCAAGCCGATTCCACTTCCTTCTTTGCAAATCGAACCATCAAAGAACACCGTCCATGGCACTGGTTCAACATATACGGCGAGTGTTCACCGTGTTGCACCACTAAATCAGCCAATACTTGTGCTTTCACTGCTTTGGCCGATTCATAGCCTAAATCAAACTCCGCAATTGCCAACATCCATTTGCCCAACCGGCCTTTGGGGACCGGAGCCGATAGCATATACTTTACGACATCGGCACTGGCAAACGACGGTACATTCTTCGGCCAACAAATAATGCCTTAATTTCGTGCATGAAAAATACGAGACAGAGACATAACCTTTCCACTTACGGATACCGTGTTTCTGCATCAATCGGTTTGCGGGTGAGATAAAATATGACCCGCTCTTTTCCCTCCTGCTCTTGAGTCAATGCTTGAGCCGATGCACCTATCATCGGCCGATAAATATAACTTAAAGGGTGTGCACGACTTTGGCGGAACCATCACTGGTGGGGACACCAAATATTTCTTGATATCTTCTAAAGCCTTTTGATGGATCGGCTCCCACCGAAACTCTTGGTGGCCTTGAGCTTCAATAATGGCGTAAACACATCAAGTCGGCCGGACAAGTTTGAGATAAATCGCCTAATAAAATTAATCTTGCCGATCGGGGACTGGAGCTTCGTCTTGTTCGTCGGCGGTTCCAACTTTCCGATAGAATCAATACTCTTAGGGCCGACTTCAATTCCCTTTTCATGCACAATAAACCCCGAGAAATTGTCCAGTTGAGACACCAAACGCACACTTGAGCGGGTTCATCTTCGATCCGTATTGTCTTGTCCTCTTCAACACTTCCACTGAGATCAGCCACATGACTTCCAACCGATCTTGATTTCACCATGACATCATCAATATAAATTTCCACCAATCGGCCGATCAAATCGTGATATATAAAATTCATGGCCCTCGATACGTAGCACCAGCATTTTTTAATCCGAAGGTCATGACAACCCACTCATATAGTCCCAACGCTCAGGGGCATCCGAATGCCGTCTTCGATATATCTTCCTCGGCCATAAAAATCTGATTATACCCAGCATTTCCATCCATAAAGCTCAAAATTTTGTTGCCGGCGGCTGCATCAACCAACAAATCGGCGTTTGGCATTGGATACTCATCTTTCGGAGTTGCCTTATTCAAATTTACTGAAGTCAATGCAAACTCGCATCTTTCCATTCTTCTTTTCCACCGGCACAATACTGGAAACCCACTCCGCATATCGGCATGGCCTAATGAAGCCGGCTTCATATAATCTGATAATCTCTTCTTTGACGGCTTCATAATACCTAGGGTCAATTTTCAGAGCCCCACAGCTTATATGGCCGATATCCGGGCTTGGTGGGCAACCGATGTTCAACGATCGATCGGGTGAGTCCGGGCATCTCGCTATAATCCCAAGCAAAACAATCTTTATATTCTTTCAACAAGGCCACTAATTCATCTCTTACTTCTTTACACAATTTCTTGCTAATATATGTCGGCCGAGGCTTGTCTCCATCCCCTATATCGACTTCTTCTAACTCGTCGGCCGACACAAAACCGTGGCCTAATTTTCCGTCTTACGGTTCGTCAATCGGCCGATTCATCATATCCTCGGTGCATGTATCGATCGGCCGATTGTCCGTCAATTCTCTGTGGGGCCCATCGGAGCGGCCGGGAGTGCACGACCCCCGGTCACAATAACTCCATCATACGTGATGTTTATGGCCTCCGCATCCCAATACGTGCCCGATAAACAAGGCAAGCTCTCTAGACCGAGCAAACTCGAAATCGGCGGTTGCAATGGTTACTGAGACTTATCGGCCCGCACGATTTCGACCTTGTTGCCGACCCATTGAATCAAACAACTGGTGCATGGTTGAGGGGATGCAACAATTGGCATGAATCCGAGTCTCTTCCTAACAAAGTTGTGTATGCACCTTTCCCGTCGATGATGAAAAAAGTGGTGGGTATGGTTTTGCTGCCCACGGTGATCTCCATTATTGCGGCCCCACGCACATCTTGGCTTCTCCCGCTGTAATCCTTGAGCGTCGGATTAGCCCTCATCATTTCTTCGGCGTCTTCCCGAGCTTGCGGTATGTAGTAATCGGCATGACGTTGACCGCCGCTCCTCAGTCGACCAACATTTTCCTCATTGGTGACCCATTGACGTAGCCGCTAATGTACAATGCCTTGAGATGCAAATGATCGAGTTGACCGGCTTATCAAATACCGCTGATTCCGGCGTCCACGAGAATCTCCGAAGCTTCCCCAAGCTGGTTCTTCTTCGGCCGAATTTTCATCGGCCGATCCAGACAATCCTGGGCATTAGTGACATCATATTCACCGCGGCTTCGGCCGGACCACTGAGACTGCACTTTCGGCCTCCATTGCTTCTTGGGCTTGGGCTCATCATCTTGGTCATCTCTGTAATGGCGTCCACCCTTGATTTCCCGACAACGCATTCTTTGAAGCCTCCTCTTTTGGGTTTCTTTGAGCAAACCAGCAGGGCACCTGCTGACCTTCGTTCTCCGTTTGATCACCTCTCGAATCTTCATGGTATTGGTAATCGAACTCTTCTTCATCATTGATTGGCCCCGGTCGATCGTGAACGAGAGGTTCTCTTTGGCACTACGTATCTTCGTTCATCATATCCATGATCGTAGTCGATTGCTCTTACGGGGGCCGATTGTCGAGATTCATAGTTGCGACCAATCGGCCGTCCCTGGTAATTTGACGACCCGACGTCACGATACTCTTCCCGGCCGGTGCACTGCGGACGAGTTCTCGATAGATGGAAGCTTCATGTTTCGGTCCCAGCGATGCTTGAAAGAAAGGACAATCCCGGTGTGGGTCAAAATCTTCTCGGCGGATCACGCTTTGCACTGTCTTGCTGACTTTGGTGATAGATTCCCGTTCACGTGCCACTTGATCTCCTTCTTCCCTCTCCCTCTTCCTCTCATATCGGCGTATGAAACCAGCTGATCCACCACCGATGGTATTGATGTACATTGTATTAGCGGGGAAAGGGTGCCCATCAACTTTCATCTTCTTCTTCACATCGGCTGCTCGCAATATCCCACTTGTCAAGCGCCTTACGGATCTCATCTCTCATAGCATAACAATCAACGGTGTTATGATGTGAATTTCCATGCCATTTGCACCACTTAGCCATTTTCTTCAATTCCTCCGGCTGTAGGAATTTTGTGATGAGGTGAAAGCTGGATTTTCTTTTCCCACGACGGTGATCAAATATCTCGTCGGCCTTAGATAATTCAAAATCATACTTTCTCTCCTTAGGATTGACATGCGGAGAAAATATCGGCCGTTTATTATTAGTCCACTCAACGGCATTAATTCCCTCTTCATCATCTTCATTTGTCGAAATCAGCATAAGCTACCGATACCGCCGATTCCTGGTGAGTGGAGATTTTCTTCCTGGCCAACTGCCCTACGTGTCAGCTGTGCCAGCCCATCAAACTCATGTGGGGTAAACTTTTCTTTGATGTTGGAGAATAGCCCCGCATAAGCGATCTCGGCCAAGCTGTTGCTCTGTCGGGTTCGGATTGTAGCATCGTCCCCTCGAGTCCTGAACCTTTGTATATAATCGGTCAGCGATTCTCCCGATTTCTGTTTCACTGCCATTAAATCGGACAAACTAAGCTCGGTAATGCCCGTGAAGAAGTACGAGTGAAACCTTTTCTCCGAGATCGGCCCAACTACGAATAGAACCAGGTGACAGCGAAGCAAACCATGAAAAGGCCGATCCGGACAATGACGGTGGGAATAGCCGAACCCGCAAAGCCTCCTGAGTAGACGCCTCACCAAGTTGTGCGTCATACCGGCTGATGTGCTCCATAGTTGATGTGTTATCTTGCCCAGAAAACTTGGAAAACTCGGGAATTTTATACTTATTGGGTAAAGCCACGGAATCCATCCGGTCGGGGTAAGGTCGCCGATACAATGCACTTTTCTCCTTAGGCTTCAAATCGAGCCGATCTTTCATCATATCGGCGATCTTAGCCATGAGACTATTTATGTCATTGGGTTCAACGATCGCCGATCCGGTCCCCGTCATATAAGCTGTGTTGGGCTGTCCCCGAGTTGGGTGTATCAAGCGACCGTTCCCGGAAATCCCGGTGCTAGTAGCGGGAATAATGTACTGCGGAGCGATTCCATAATTCATGGCCGATTGGATCGGCCGTCCGATCATGAATCCATGTCCCCCGGCCGATGCGGTCGGTGTGGAATACCGAGATATCGGCCGTACTATAGTGGGTGAGTTCTCAATTCTACTCGGGCCGGTATTTGGTACGTAGAAGAAATTGAGGCTGTTGTGCCATCTGCGGGACCGCTGCCACATTGGTTGGTGCCCCCAACTCGGAAGCCGGCTGTTGTACATCTTGCACATGTTGCCCTCTTCCGTTACCGACTTCTTGGGATCACTTGTTATCCTCTTTGCTTGGCTGGGTTGCCTTGGTACTTGCATTTGCATTGTCCTTGCCAGGCCATAGGTTAGGTGGCATGCCATACATGGGCTGAAACCCTGTTGGCGGTGTAGTATTACGGATGCCGATTCCCTGAATCGGTCGTACGAGAGTGCCAACAGGCTGAGTGTATGCAGGTCCAGAATATCCTTCGATGAACGATCTGCCATCAACCGTGTCCTTGATCAAATTTCCGATGGTGTTGGTCAACACGCACTGATTGATTGATTAGGGCACGATGAACGGACGAGTTGACCATATCACGAGTTGGTTGGCATCGGCGAGTCTCCGGGCTTTGATTTGGTCTAGTTCTTCCGGATGCGAGAATACGAGGGATGTCTCCTTTTGTGGCCACTCGCCACGTGTCACTTTCGGGGCTTGAAAGTACTTTTTCATTGCTTCGGCCGGGTATTCTTGGTACTTGCAGCTTTTGTTACGTCGTCATCTTCCCCCGAGGCCGAAACCTCGTTGTCATCAGAAACTTCTCCATGCCCTTTGCCATCCGTCCTAAGAGGAGCTGGAACAAAAATCGGCCGATTCTCGGCATCGACCATTGGTGTTCCGTCCTCCCCGACTGCCTGCATGTACGACATCTTGATCTTGGTTGCTTCTGTCCCACTGGGCGTGCCAAAAAGTGTGTTGACGTCAAAAGTCGCCGACACACCGTCGTCCGGAGAGTCCACCGAAACCCGGGCGACGCGAGGGCCTGTGCTCCCAACGGACCGGCTCGGCTCGCCGATGTTCGTGTGCTTGCTGGTGCGTGCCGGATGGTTTTCCTGCAAACCAACAAAGACAATAAAAGAGTGTAAAATTCCAGGTCATCGGCCCGGATAGACCGATGTACGGCCGTGGCCGATTACGGCGTAAGATAGACAAAATCGGCCATCGGCTAGGAGCAGCACGGCCCATCCATTTATGTATTAAATGCCAGGCAAACGAACTGCGATACAAACGATACTGAAATCGGCCGACGCTATAACATGCGATCGGTGGCTAGCGGCCGATTCCGTCGGTAAGCGATCACATCATTAAGACTTTGCGGGGATGCATTATCGAATAAAATGTAAACAAGGTAATTATTAATGGGATGTGATTAATTTGATAGCAAGAAGATGGTTTAATCATCAACTAGATCGATAAATCGGCCGATCAGGCATCCGGCCGATTTTGCCATTGATTATAGTAGTGAATTATTTAGATCTATCTAAATGTATAATGATGATCAATAAAATCATACTAATAACTCGGGTTCAAAAAGCAGCTTTAACAGATTTGGTACTAATTGAACATAAAACAGCTGATGAACGTGATAAGCAATCGGCTAAACACTCCGAAAGAACGAGTAAGACAAATACAACCACACGGATCCCAAATCGACCGGTCGCTCCAACGGGACAAGTCAAGCGATGGCACGCGGGTGGACCGAGTCTAACGGCCGCGCACGCCCGGCCGATTCAGGACAATCACAATCATAAACGTCTTAACTATGAAAGTAAGTCTACACCCTAGCCAATCGGCTGCATGCGCCTAGGACAAGTCAACTATCGCAAAGGCAAACACGGGACACGTCAAGCTGAATACTGCACGGTCGAATCGACCAAGATGTAAAAGAATTCTCATAGCGGCTACGTGACTCGAACGACCGGATCCGAGCCAATCGGCGCCGTGAGCAAAGGCTGGAACGGGGAGGCAAGACAAGTCAAACTACCTCCACCACGAGCCGGACCGGGTCGACTTGACTCATCCGGCCGATACTCACTACGCCGATCGAAAACGGATCCGGTCGCCGGATAACTAGCAATTAAGCCATCTAATTACGAACAATGCGCGAGAATTAAACAACATAATTACCTTATCAAGCCAACGTGTCGTCGGCCGGAGCCCCGAAGATCCCGCGCGAAAACGGTAAAGACTTGACGAGAAAATTAGGGTTTGGCGATGCGCCGAAAGTTGTATTGGATATGAATCGAGTTTACATGTTACATACGAGTATGTATTTATACTCGGCAAAAAGAATCCTATTCGGACCCTCCTCGGGCCGATTTCCTAACCGACTAGAATCCTTTTTCCAAAACCAACTATTATTTCTAATTTTACAACGTGGGCCGGGCCCATCAATGTTGTGCTCTTACGTTGGCGTCCACGCACGATTCCCGGGAGAGACGCGCCTTTTACTCGCCCAAGCGGCCGTCGGCCTTACGCCCACCGGCCCCTTTTGACCTATAGTCGCTGACAATGGGTCCCTTGGTCAAAAACCGGCGTCAACGGTTTTGAAGATCCCAAGAAGCCACATCATGTGTACAAGTTGTACAAGGCATTGTATGGACTCAAACAAGCACCACGTGCTTGGTATGAAAGATTAAGAGATTTTCTTGTTTCAAAAGGCTTCAACATTGGAAAAGTGGACACTACCTTATTCACCAAGAAAATTGGAAATGATCTATTCATATGCCAAATATATGTGGATGATATCATATTTGGATCAACTAATCAAGACTTTTGTGAAGAATTTGGTGAAATGATGTCAAGAGAGTTTGAAATGTCCATGATTGGTGAATTAAGTTTCTTTCTTGGTCTACAAGTGAAGCAAATGAAGAATGGGACATTCATCTATCAAAGCAAGTATGTAAATGATCTTCTCAAGAGATTTGGAATGGAAAGTGCAAAACCAATGTCTACTCCTATGGGAAAGAATACACATCTTGATCTTGATGAAGAAGGCAAGTCGGTTGATCAAAAGTTATATCTGGTCTATGATTGGAAGTTTACTCTATCTCACCGCATCTAGGCCGGACATTATGTTTAGTGTTTGCATGTGTGCAAGATTCCAAGCCGCACCCAAGGAAAGTCATATGATTGCCGTCAAGAGGATATTGAGATATTTGAAGCAAACTCAAGATATGGGCCTATGGTTTCCTAAGGATGGACAATTCATTCTCATTGGATATTCGGATTCGGATTATGCCGGGTGCAAAATTGATAGGAAAAGTACCTCCGGTACTTGTCAAATGCTTGGAACTTCACTAGTCTCATGGTCCTCAAAGAAGCAAAATTCGGTTGCCTTATCAACCGCCGAGGCCGAATATGTCTCCGCGGGAAGTTGTTGTGCTCAATTACTATGGATGAAGCAAACTCTATTGGACTACGGAATTAACTTTGATTGCATCCCTCTATTGTGCGATAATGAAAGTGCCGTGAAGATTGCTACCAATCCGGTTCAACACAAGAGAACCAAACACATTGATATTCGGCATCATTTCTTGAGGGATCATGTTGGCAAAGGTGATATTGTAATGCAAAGTGTGAGGACGGATGATCAATTGGCGGATATCTTCACCAAGCCTCTTGAAGAAGCTAGGTTTTGCAAGCTACGGAGTGAGCTAAATATTCTTGACCTTTCTCAAACCCCCTAGGATCTCTTTCACATGCTCTGTGTCATACCTTATTCATATTTATGCTTTATTGCCCATATTGCTATGTATGTTTATATCTATCTTGTATGCTATGACATGACACATATGCCATTTTGTTGCATTTAAAGTTAGTTCACATATTTAGGGGGAGCACTATACCTTCCATGTGTTTTGCTACCCTCACAATGTGGACAAATCAATATAGATGCCATACTAGTCATTGATTTGCTCATTTGGTCAAAAAGTCAACTTTTGAGTTTTTATCGCTTGAAAAATGGATTTTGATGTTCCAAAATGTTTCTCCATGTATCTTGAGTGTTTTGCAAGCTTCCATTAAATTTTCAAAATTTTTCTCATCTATATGTGATTTGGAGCTCATTTGGAGATCATATAAGATCATTTTCGGTCACTTCTTGCCTATTTTCTTAAAATTTTATTGGATCATTTTTTGAGAAAAGTTTATTTGCAAAACTTGTTGAGATAGTGATCATGAACATATTTGGTATTCAAAAATCGTTGAGATGATCCATCGTTTGAAAGTTAATCACTTTTGAATTTCAGCTTGAAAACTCCTTTTGGTCGCCTTTCTTAAACCTAATATGGCATCTAGTGAGTCTAGCATTATGGATCATATATCTTCATATATATATTGGTTCAAAAATGCTCATGGCACTCACACATTCCCAAAAACATACTCATACCATCTTGTTTAATTTCTATGCTAATTATGGTACTTGCATGTTTTTTATGAATTTCTATGCACTCATACATATATCATATCATGGACGATCAAGGATTGTGGCAAATCTTCTTGGACAAGTTGAAAAGGTGTTTGGACAAGTTAGAATTCATGGAAATATCATTTTGAACAAGTTTGGGATTATTGGAAAAGGTTTGAGGTGATTTGGATAGAAATTGAACTTGGCAACGCTGTGCTCGAGATGAAGTGTCCAGTGGTCCGACCGCCGGCTCCGGTCGCGCCCGATACAGAAAACTCATCTGCCTTATCTATTTGCTCATACCCCTTCGACTCATACCTCTCTAAACACGAAATTTCTTCCTCCCAAGCTCTCCTCTCCTCTCCAAATACACTCCCTTGGGAAAGCTTAAATCCAAGGCTCCCCGGTTCGACCCGAGCCCGGATCCGGTCTCACCGTCACCTCCTTCACCATGGGTTTCACTCTCTCTCTCCCCATGGATTTCGGGATCTTTCTAAAGGGGGTTGTGGCTAGGGTTGCTTGGATTAGTGCAAGGGCTGCGTGTATGATGTTTGAGGCATGATTGCTAGGTTCCTATACTCATCTATGTCAAGTCATTGGGTTGAATTTCATGACATTCACATGCTAGGGTTTGCAATTTGGGGACTTCAAATTGGACCATGGAATTCTGAAATTAATGATTGGAAACATAAATTGGGGTCAATGTGACTTAGTGTGCAAAGTTTGAGCAATAGCCTCTATGATTTGTGCAAGTTTCGAACAAACGAGAGAAGTTTGGGCCGGACATCTCCCGGCGGTCGGACCGCGGAGCGACGGTCGGACCGCCGGGGAGTGACAGGATTGATGCGTACGGTTCTTTCACGGTGGTATACTTGCACTCATATCTTTATTATGCTCAACTATTTTTCAGACCACCACGGCGTACTTGTTTCAAAGACACTAAAGAAAATATTCGGGGGTGGTTCTTCTAGCAAAAGAAGACGAGGCACCACGGATGACGGCGATTACTCTCCTTCTCACGGTGCCACCGCAGATGATTCTGAATTTGGTCAATCAACAAATGATGTGGAGATGGATGAGGTTCGGGGAGAAGATCTAATTTTTGATCCAACAATGCATGATGAACCGAGAAAAGTGTGGACCTCTTATGAATATCACAAGGCCCGAAATGCAATAGCCTACGAAGAAGATGCCGATTCTCCTACGGCACGGTTTCATACTCAGGTGCAGCATGATGCTTTCTATGGTCACTTGATGCATAAAACGGTGTTTGCACATTCATATGTTGGCTGGCGGTATATCTCTCGGTTTGAGTACGTGAGTCCTCTAATTCGAGAAATTTCAAGCCATGGGTATGCATGCATTTATGGCTCACAAACAAGATTGGAATGATACGGTTGTGCGCCAATTCCATGCTACGGTTGAGATTGATTTTATTGATAAGACCATCACTTGGATGACTAACACTAGGAGGTTTACCGCCACATTTGCTTGAGTTTGCAACTGCAAATGAGATTGACTATGCAATGAGCGAGGGTCGGCTTGATGTGAGCGAGGAGCCGAGTCTTGCATGAGAGGGAGTGGCTTAAATACTATGTTGATGCACCACTTGAGCGAAAAATAGGCACGGTCACGGGACTTACGCCTATGCCAAAGGTAATCAACAAGGTCATCCGGAAGACTCTCTATCCCAAGTCCGGAAATCCGATCTTGTTAGGGATCATTATTGGAACCTCATTGAATATGTTATGAGCTGGGAAGAAAATTGATGTTGTGTTATTCATTCTAAAGGAGATACGAGACACGGTCTATGGGATTAAGGTCTAATGTGTACTATGCTCCTTACATTATGTCATCGATCAAGCATAAGTGCAATTTCCCGGCAAGACATCTCACCTCTAGGCATACTCCATATCAGCCTTTCAGCTCTCGGAAGCATATGTTAGTGGCACCACCTGAGGCACCGGAGGATGATGATGATGAGCATGAGGCTCATGAGGATGAAGCAGCACCGGAGGCACCGGAGGCCGCACATATGGCTCCTCCACCTCCACCTTTTGTAGGCTGGTCTCGGTTACCCCCTCCTCACTTTGAGTTTTTCGGTGGCTTCTCATCGTACTTTGATCGAGAGGATGGGACGGGCTCTACGACCGGTGATGCGAGAGGCTAGAAGAGGTGCACAACTCCAATGTTGCAGCTAGGACATCGTTTGAGGCCGCTCGGACATCATATGAGGCAGCCGGGACTTCTCTTGATGAGTTGACTACACGGATGCGGTCCTTGGAAACCACCTTTGATGCCTTCTCCTCACATATGTATGGTTACTTTCCGGCTCCTATGCCTCCACCACGGTTTGCTCCGTACCCATTCTACCCTGGATATGCTCCTCCACCTCCTCCTCCAGGAGATGAGTCTTGACCTTTTGTGGCTACATTGATGCCAAAGGGGGAGAACAAGGAAGAAGTGCGGTTGATGATTTGATGAGACGTCATAGAGTCGGGGGAGATGCAATGTCAAGTCATGATTCTTGATCCTTCTTGCATTTGCACATGCATCTCATGCATCTCATGTATCTTACTTTTATGCATTTGAACCATGTTTGTGTGTTTGAACTATGTCATTTGGATGGTTTGTAAGTTATTTATGCACCGTTGAACCTTTTATCTTATTGTGTGATGAAACATGTTGGCCTAAATATTATTGATGTCTATCCTATCTCATGGTTCAAATATTGTGGATGTTGAGGATATTCTATTGATTATGAGCTATAGTCATATATTAATTATTCTTTGCCTCCTCGCATCCAAAGAAACAAGGTAAACTCTACCAAATTTTCTCCAAATTTGTGCATTGCTCTCTTTTTGAAGATTTTGTTCTATGCATTAACATAGGGGAGTTTTACCTTATGGTGAGCTTAAATAATCTTCTCATGTTCATGACGTTAATTTCTTCTATATCATGTGAACATGCTATCTTTTACCTCACCATAGAGCTTAAAATGTTTAATGAATATCTTTTAGCTCAAAATTCTTTATATCACTTCTTGGTGTTGTCATCAATTACCAAAAAGGGGGAGATTGAAGTATCTAGGCCCTCGTTTAGTGTTTTGGTAATTAATGACGACCCTTAATTATGACTAACTATGTTGCTTGAGATGCTTATAGTGTTAGTCATGATAAGGGGAGAAATTGTGAAGTAAAGTGACGATAAACAAGGATGACTCAAGGCAAAGGTATCTTGATAGGTTTTCTATTTTACCGGTCACTAGGAGATTAGAGATGAGTGACCAGGATTATAGGTTAAACGCCGTACTATCAAGAGGGATCGATGAAAGGATCTTGAAAATTCTTAGGTGCCACATTGCTCAAATTCCTATCTTTGTGAGTGGACCTTGTGAGTTGTAACTAAGCCCAAATCTCGGAGACAATTTAACCAAGTATGGGCGTCTCGACGGTCGGACCGTCGAGGGACGGTCGGACCGCCGGGACGAGAGAGGATCGACCGGAGCTGCGAGAGCCTCCGGTGGATCGATGAGTTAGGCGACGGTCGGACCGTCGGCCCGACGGTCGGACCGCTGGAGAGTTGCCCATTTTGACAGATTGTGCGTTCCGGGGATGAGATTTCTTCGATGGTGCAGCGGTCGGACCGTGGGAACGACGGTCGGACCGCCGACCATACTGCGAGTGGGTTTTGAATCTGAAACTAGCCGTTGGGTTGTACGACGGTCGGACCGTGGGAACGAAGGTCGGACCGCCGTGAGCGCAGAAGCTTCGTAACGGCTAGATTTTTGAGTGGGCTCTATAAATACTCACCCATCCCGTGCATAGAAGCTCTCTTGGCCATTTGAATTGCATTGCAAGCACTTTAGAGCCTCTTCCTCTCTCACACAAAGACTTAGTTGAAAGATTGCAAGTGTGTGAGTGTGAGTGCCTTGATCTTGAGAGATTTGAGCTTTGTGGCACTAGGGATTCATCAAGCAAGCGTCATCGACTTGTTACTCTTGGAGGTTGCCGCCTCCTAGACGGCTTGGTGGAGTTGCAACCGTTGAGTTCTTCAAGAAGATTGTGAAGAGACCCGGTTGGTGATTGTGAGAGGTTGGTGCTCGCCTCGCCGGAGCGGTGAAGAGCAACCTTAGTGGAACCGAGGTTTGGAGCGGTTCAAGGTATGGTTGTGTTCTAACTCAAGTCGTTCTTTGTGAGCCCTTCTTGATGGAGAAGTGGATGCTTGAGGAGTGAGACACACCTACGCTTGAATCCACCTCAACGTGGATTAGGGGTGATCGGCAAGTCACCGAGACCACGGGAATATATCCTTTGTCTCTTTTGTTGCTCCTTCTTTGGTTGCTTCAACACTAGAATTGCCATGATGCATGTCACCTAGGATTGCAAACCCTCTCTAGTTGCAACATAGGAATAGTTGTTTTACTTGCTAATTACTCTTTTGTTTCAATTCCGCATTTAGTGAGTAATTTGTTTTAAAATTGTAATTTCGGCTATTCACCCCCCTCTAGCCGGGGTCCTTCGATCCTACAGCCGTGAATGTGAAGAAGCCTTCCAAACTCTCAAGAAGCATTTGACATCCGCTCCGGTGTTAGCACAAGCCGACATCACCAAGCCGTTTGACGTGTATTGTGATGCGTCCGGCACCGGTCTAGGGTGTGTGCTAATGCAAGAAGGTCGCGTCATTTCTTATGCTTCTCGTCAACTTCGCAAGCATGAACAACACTACCCTACCCATGATTTGGAACTAGCCTCGGTTGTCCTTGCTTTGAAAACTTGGAGGCATTATCTACTTGGAAATCTTGTCAATCTCTACACCGATCATAAGTCTCAAATATATCTTCTCCCAACAAGAGTTGAATATGAGGCAACGTCGATGGTTGGACCAAGCTTTCATTCCCTATGGCTCATTGTACAATCTAGCTCTCATTCCTACCCTTCGTGAGGAAATTATTGAGGCACAAAAGACGGATGAAGGAATGGAATTTATTCGGCAAAAGATAGAGAAAGATGAGGCTACATGTTTTCGACAAGATACCGATGGTGTATTATGGTTCAACCAACGTCTCGTTGTCCCGAAGGATATGGAATTACGGAAGAAAATCGTGGATGAGGTGCACTTGTCCAAATATTCCATACACCCGGTAGCAACAAAATGTATCACGGCCTAAGAGAAAAGTTTTGGTGGACACACATGAAGCGTGAAATTACACGGTATGTGGTCGAGTGTGATACTTGTTAACGAGTGAATGCCGACCACTTGAGAAAAGCCGGATTTTGAACCCATTGAAAATTCCCGTTTGAAAGTGGGAGGACATTGCTATGGATTTTATCGTTGGATTGCCTCTCATGTCAAAGAAGCATGATTCAATTTGGGTTATTGTGGATAGATTAACCAAGTCCGCGCATTTCTCCCGTCCATACTACCTACAATACCAAGAAGTATGCCGAGTTATACATCTCAAGAGTGTTATGTTTGCATGGAGTATCTAAAACTATTGTTTCCGATCGAGGTCCGCAATTTGTATCTCGCTTTTGGGAGCAATTGCATTCTTGTGCTAGGTACCACTCTCATTAGAAGTTCTGCGTATCACCCTCAAACGGATGGACAAACCGAAAGGTTGAATCAATATTTGGAGGATATCTTGAGAGCATGTGCTATGGAAAATCGAGGAAATTGGGACGATTGTCTTCCATTCGCCGAATTCTCGTACAATAATAGCTATCAAGAGAGTCCGGGCATTTCACCGTTTGAAGCATTGTATGGTCATTCTTGTCGTACACCTTTGAATTGGTCCGAAGTGGGAGAAAGAACTACTTTTGGTCCCGATCTTGTCACTCAAGCCGAAGAAAAAGTCCAGACAAATTCAAGCCAACATGAAAGCCGCACAATCTCGCCAAGTGAGTTACGCTAACAAGAGGAGGCGCCCATTGGAATTTGAGAAAGGAGATCATGTTTACCTTCGTGTCTCTCCGAATAAGGGCGTATCACGGTTTGGAATTAAAGGAAAGTTAGCATCCCGCTATATCGGACCCTATCCGATTGTGAAAAAGCATAACGCGGTTGCTTACCGATTGCAATTACGGGAAGTCTTGCTCGTGTGCACAATGTGTTTCGTGTCTCTCAACTGAAGAAATGCTTGAAGCCTCCGATTGATGTGGTCATTTCCGACACCGAGCAACTAGAGGAAGATCTATCCTACCCCGAATACCCCGTCCGGATTATCGATCGAAGCGACCGGGTAACTCGCAATCGCACCATCACCTTCTATAAAGTGCAATGGAGTAATCACACCGAAGAAGAAGTAACTTGGGAACAAGAGGATTTTCTAGAGAAGAATTTTCCCGAGTTCCTCGCGTCATACAAATCGGTAATTTTACGCTCCCTCTCCTTAGTTAGTAGCGATTCTCGGGACGAGAATTTCTTTAAGGGGAGGGCTGTGACATCCCATGTCACGAATGGTAGTTAAGCACCTAATTACACCCTAATTATCTCCCTAATGCAAACCCTAATGCTAACCCTACGAGAAGAAAAACGAGGAAAAGAAAAAAAAATAAGAAAAAAATAAAAAAAGGACAATCTAGGGCTAAACCCTAGCCCCTTAGGAAAGTCCAAAAATTACAAAGGTACCACCCACATATTTTTGCACCATTGCATTGCTCATACAAAAAGATGATTTTACAGCATTTTTACAAAATTTGTGGACAAAGTTTCAAAAGCTCAAAAATTCAAATTCAAATTTTAAATGCACCTGTTTATGAATTTTATACGAATTTTGGGAGGCAGAATTTGAACTTAAGATTAAAACATGAAAATTAGATAACTTCATTCTGAAGCTCCCCATATTTCTGTTTTAAATTTTGGAGCCACGAAGTATGAAATTCGACCAAATTTCAGAAACGCAGAGTCAAATTCCAAAATTCAAACCCGAGCTCATTGCCCAGTGGGCAATGGCGGCACCGCCCGCCGGTCCGGCGCCACCGCGGCCGCCCCGTGCATGCCCCGCCATGTCCCATCCGCCGGAGCGCGCGCCGCCCTCTGTTCAAATTTGCCGGTGGTATTTTTGTAAATATCGTGAAGTTTGTTCCATTTTGAAAAATTCATATCTCCCGATTTAAAATTCTAAAAATTTCAAACTAAAATGTTTTGAAAACTACTAAACTTGTAATTTCATGAAAGTAACATGAACTGGTCAGATCTGCACATTTGCATATTTTTACAAAAATGACAAAAGTCAATCAACAAAAATTCACTTAAGCCATAACTTTACAAATTTAGATCCAAATTTAATTCCACTTGGTCAGAACCTTATTATAAACATACTTGAATTTTGGGCACTGGTAAATCTGCATTTCATTGCATATTTTTCAAGTTATTGCATTTCTTGCATCCTCGGTATTTAATTTGTAATTAAATCTGTATAAATTATTTTGGCATGAAACTTGGTAAATAAATCCCTCCTAGTCCTGTGCATATTTAGAAAATCCCATGTTAAATTTGGAGCATGATAAGTAATTATTTTTGCTGCCCCTAGATTAATTCAGTAAAAGGTTAATTTCAGCACATGTAAAAAGGGTTTTATGTTTCTAAAAGTTATAGTTTCGCATGTTTATGTAAATTTCATTGTCCACTGTGTCACTTAGTATATCTTGACAGGATTGGTGAGAAGTTTTCGCTAAAATCATGTATGTATTAATTTTGGAATCAAACTCTTGATTTAAAGTGCGATCGTCATCGCATGTGATCTTGAACTTCACCTAACCCTAGTTATCTTGGTCCGCATTTACACTTTGCTAATTTCTTTTAAATCTGAACACTTAGGTTGAACCACAGCACTCCTGTACCTTGTATCAATCAATTGCTCATGTATGTTAGGGCTATAAGTGGTAAATTATTTAACTCCATTTAAAAGAGAACAAATGTATGTAAACTTGTAAATCGTGTATGTTTGTTAATGTGATGCTATGTATGGTTGCTTCGTCAATCATCTCCTAAGGCGATCCGTACCACACTTAACTATCTTTCGGGATAGGGGTGTGACATTCTCTTCGTAGCAAATCCGCTTCCTTGGATTTCAGTTGGCGGTCTAAGATCCAAGCTCAACTAGCTGCTCTTGAGTCTGGTGCAACTCTTCTTCAAGACGAGCAATGATTGTGCTCTTAGCTTCGAGTTTTTCGAGAAGAACCTGGAAGGAAGGCGAATTTAAGAGACAGATTGGAATATGAC
Organism: Chloris gayana; assembly: GCA_031894775.1. Lineage (NCBI taxonomy): Eukaryota > Viridiplantae > Streptophyta > Magnoliopsida > Poales > Poaceae > Chloris > Chloris gayana. The sequence goes on along the minus strand of JAUNZO010005053.1, from coordinate 7,560 downwards.
GAAGCCGAGGAAAAGACTGGGTAAGGGATGGAGACATACCCGGCTAGACTCGGAGAAGCTCTTCAAGGCCTCCTCTTCTTGAAGGGAATCCCACTAGGTAGTTGCCATGAACTTCGTGGCTACGGTCGAGCTATCGATTTCCACGTATCTTGGTGAGCCTTGGTGCACCTAGAGCTTTCGAGTAGTCCTAGCTCGACGCGGGATTTCTTCAATCCGGAAGCTGCCCCAATGGGAGTTTGGCCGCGGCCTGGAACAAGGTGGCTTGCGGCGGAAGTCACTTACGATTGTGTCACCGACATAAGTATCGGTGACAACCCGCTCTTTGACCGCTTTGGAGGTCTGTTCTTCGATCGAGGCGGCGGGGAGTTCCTTTGCGCTTGCTGCATTCTTGGTCTCGGAGATTCTTACGGTGCTGGGTGCCGTAGGAGAAGGAGTTGGTGTTGTGCCACTAGTTATGGTAGGGATAGTGCGCTTATTTCTTAACAAGCTAGCAATGCTGGCTTGAAGATTGGAAGGAATTCTACAAGAAAAATAAATGAGTTAAAAGATTGAAATGATGCAATAATAATTTTAAACTAACCAAGTGTTACAACAGATCGGGTTGCGAAAACTTACGAAGTGGCTTTCTTGAAGCCAAAGGAAGTCTTGCTCTTTTTTGTTGGAGGACCTTGGGTATCCCCACTCGAGCTTTACTGTGCTTCTTTTCGCCGCTGGTTGGACTTGCGGCGTAGGAATGGATCCTCCTGTAGCACCCCCTGAAGAACCGGTCCGGACGCCATACCGAGACCTCTTGGGGATGTTGGCGAGAGAATCCGTTAATCGAGGAATTGCTTGAGATCCCCTAGCGGCGGCTGCCTCGAACGCGGACGGAGCAGCTTGGCAGTCTCTTTCAACGGCTTCTTGCTCATTGCGTCACTCCTCAAGCTTCTGCGCTTCCGTACGGGTATCTCCCAGCACTGAAGCGAGGATTGCCGCCGGTTTGCCTATGCTTGAGTGCCGGTGTGCGTCTTCTTGTGCTTGGGGGCTTGAACAACCTTCCCGGACTTTGAGATTTTCGGAGTTGGCCCGGTCTCGTGCGAGAATGGACCGGTCCGAAATCCCTTGAATAAGCGTAGGGGAGGCGGACCGGTCCGAATAGCGATGGGAATGGCGTTTGTTTCATAATCTTCTCCCCAAGTATCATTGGCGGGAAGCGGGGGATGACTTCTATAGTTATCCATTTTCTGCATTCGATAAAAAACGTATGAGTAATGATACGGTGATGATTAAATTACCGGTATTTAAGGAGAAGAGGAATACTTACAGAATCTTGAGGATTTGATGTGCTTGAACGCCAAACCCACCCTTTGGCACCCTGCTTCATCAAACCCGGTCTGGAGCATCTTCTTCGGGCGTTTGCCCAATCGCTCCAAATCGGGAAGGGATGTCCCGTCGGTTGGATTGGCGCTATTTTCGTTGAAGGACCATCCTGGAAAGGCTTGTCTCTTGAGTGGTTGAACTCCCGGATGATGAAACTCTTGAGCATCGTCTCGGCTGTGACACCATTGACTTCCTTCGGATATTTGATGTTGGTTAGCAATGCGAGCACTTCTTCATCTTGTTTGAGGTCTTCTCGATGTCTTTGGAGTTCCAAGAGGGGAGGTCTCTAGCTACCTTTGCTCTATAAGGAGGAAGAGCGGGTTGAGGATTATCACGGATAAACCACTCATTCTTCCAATTGGCTAAGCTCTTGTTCGGGGACAAGGAGAAATACTCTTCGGCACTCCGACATTGTATCCCTACTCCTCCCATTGCGGAGCGGTTGGATGAAGTAGGGAGCGGGCGGATTAGGAATAAGTATCGAAAAACTTTGAAGAGAGGGCGGATTCCGAGAAAAGCAGCCTCACAAAGGTGAATGAAAAAAGCTATTTGGAGGATGGAATTAGGATTCGATTCACTAATTCCCATCCGTAAAAGAAGAGCAGAACCTACGAAAAAGAACAACAAGGGACATCGAGGCCACGAAGGAAAAAAGACTTAAATACTAACTAATGAGAGTCGCCTATTCCCCATGGAATTTGACTAGGAGTAGGGGCACTCCATTTGAGAATGGGTTGCGGGGGAAGGAACCCGTCAAGAACCATCTCACCGAGAGATGCTTCGAGTGATCTTGTTGTCGCCCAATTCTTGGACGCCGAAGGGAAGTTGATCGCGAGGAACGTCCGATGAGGAGGAAGGATTGGCGGCCGATTTCTTCTTGCCCATCTTGAAGATCGAAAAAGGGAAGTGGGAGATTGGTTAATTTGGGAAGGAAGGAACGCGAACACGATGTCCGAAGAACAAGGAGATGTGTGGGTGCGTTTGGAGTTTCGAGAATAGGTTTGACCTAGGTCGACCCTTCATCTCTTTTATAGGTACCCGAGCTGGGCTCGAAGTTGGAAAGTTATTGGGCCGTTTTTTACAGCCCAATAAACTTGGCATTAATGATTTATGTTCGTTAAAGGGTTGATTGTACAATTATGACCTAACGGTCATAAGGATTAAGTCGACATGATTAGTATAATCCCGGGGGCTTTTTGCGAATAAAAAACGGTCACGAAATATGTAATTTCGGATACTTAATTAATATAGTGTCAAATTTAATAATTTGGCGGTATGGAAAGAGTTAGATTGAAGACAATTTGGATCTTGGCTAACTCAATTTTGATAATGGATGCCTTAGGCTATGGGTGTTCATCATCCGGCTGATTATAGGCCTTAGAGACTCGAGTCGATGTGAGAAAATGGGAAAAAACTGGTCCGATCAACCAGGATGTTGGTTCTTAGTTAAATTTAACTAAGCGGATTATGAATTCAGATCGATTTAGTCAGTCTTTTATGCTAATTTGGTGTGAATATCCGGAAGATATGAAGCTATGGCTGGTATGACCGGTCCGAAGATATGTTTTTGGCAAAGATTGCTTGAAAGGAATATGATTTGATGAATATAGTAAGCATAGTCTCTCAAGAAATACTCTTGCATTATTTGAAAGGAGTTTAAATGATTCAAGAGTCGGAGGCTATACCCAATTGGGTGCACTGAACGGTGCACCGTGATTCAAGAGCGATCTGTAGAGGTCGCGGGAAGCAGAAAATACAAGAAATTGAAAGAAGTAGGTTGAAGAGATTGAATATTGAAGAAAATAATGAAGAATCATCCAGTGAGACGCTTCCATTATTTGAAAGTTCAAATGATTCAAGAATCGAGGGGCTATACCCAATTGGATGCACCTAATTGGTGCACCTTATTTTTAACAATGATGCTGTGAAAATCGCAGGAAATATACAGAAATTTTTCATACACAAGTGGGTGGTATGGAAGGAAAAATGCTAATTTTTTTTTGGCTTTTTTGAAGTCATCTGGAACATAAAAGAAGTATTACAAAAGATTGGAGTTCTTTTTAATTTTACCATGGAATCAAACTAACATGCGAAAGAGCTGGTCGGTCCTATTCAAGGTCAAATAAAAAATTACTCGGAAGTTGCTTGTCGTATACTTACCTTACGGGTATACGAGATGATAAAGGAATGGATAATTAGAGATACGGTGATAAATTAATGAAGATAAGAGCGGCGGAGAGGGCCCACGAGTGGTCCACGACCAGTATGGAAAAACAGAAGATTCCATATACCGATGTGGAAATAAGGCGGGTGTCAAGACCGACGTATGATGACTTGAGCAACAAGTAAAAGAGCAACTTGTAGTCCGTTAGGACTCGAATTAATATGGAAAGCTTAGAGATAGAGCTTCGAACATGTAATCCATATAATGGACTTGGACTCTGCATGTAACCCTAGCTCTCCCGGATATATAAGGCGGGACGAGGACCTCCCCGAAAACTCTCGGACAACTCGCAATTAGCAATCTGCTAAAGGCAATACATAACACACATGACGTAGGATATTACTCTCCATCGAGAGGCCTGAATCTATCTAAAATCGCGTGTTCTTGTGTGTTTCGTGTGTTGCACCATCGAATTCCATGCTCGTGAGGGACCGGGTAGTACTAGTGCCGAGTTTATTCAAAATTAAGATATCAAGACACAAAAACATAAATACACTCATTCTAGATGTCAAAAATTCTTTATATTATATCACTGGGAAAGTTACAAAAAATCTTTAAGTATAAAATCGACGAAGTTGATCAATATTCCAAGAATTTGGAATTTCCTCCTCCTCCGGGGTCATAAGCCTATAAGCCCCGGTCCGGAAACCGATTTGACCACAAAAGGTCCTTCCCATACCGGTGATAACTTATGCCTATTCTTATTAGACTGGATCTTCCCGAGCACCAAATCTTCCACTTGAAATTCCCGCGTGCGCACATTACGATCATGATACCGATGCAACCCCGATGATACTTAGCCGCTTGAATCAAAGCTTGATCTCTTAACTCTTCTGCAGCAATCAACTCAATTTGACGTTGTTCATCACATTTCTCTTCATCATAATACCGCACCCTGGCTGACTCCATATTCACTTCGTAGGCAACATTGCTTCTAATCCATAGATAATAGAAAAAGGAGATTGTCTCGTAGCTCGACTAACATTCGTGCGCAATCCCCACAACTCCCAGGGCAATTCCTTAACCCACTTTCTAGCATATGGTTTTAAGCGATAAAAAAATCTGGGCTTAAGACCGGTTAAAATCATACCATTGGCACTGTGACATCCCATGTCACGAAGAGGGTAATTATGCTAATGGCACATGCAAATTGTCAATTAGGTTGACTAAGAATTAATCGCTTAATTAAAAATCAAGTAAAAGAGAAATCAATTAATTAAATCGGGTAAAACACTAACTCCCACCCACATCAAAAATTGCAATGATAGGGTGCCAATGTTTTTACACCATAATGATGGCTGCATCAAAAGATGAATTTAGGGTATTTTAGCTGAATTTTTAGCAACCATTTAAATGCCTAAAAATTCGTTTGAATACCAGAAACTGTCCCTGTTCTCGAATTTTTGAAAAATTATGGAGGCAGAATCTCACCCTGACCCCAAAAGCAAAGTTGGAGCACACGTCACGCTCAGTCTACAGGAATTTTGGTTTGAATTTTGGATCACTGTAGCGCTGACTTTTGAGTAAATTACAGAGAGCACTTCTGAGTTGACAGGGAATCGACCTTTGCCTTTGCCCACCGGATCAATGGCAGCCTCATCGTCCTTCCTCTGCAAACCGCTGCCCAAGCCCGTCCACAGCCCCTGCCTAACATCATGGGCAGCTGCCCATGAGGTGACCCACACCTACCCCATGGTCGGCCGCCTCCCACGCTTGATTTTCTTTGAACTGAACACCGCCTCTCTTCTCTCTTGGCTCCTCCATCAAAAACCGGCAGCAAGCCGTGTGCCACACCCATACCAGTGTCCAACACTCCTCCTCATCTCCCTCTAGAGCACCAGCAGCCCTCAGTCCCTTCTCTCTTGGCCAGCAGGTGCAGAAACAGAACAAATCGCCGCCATCCGTGCTCCCAAGCCGCCATGGCTGCCACCTCCAAAAGCTCGGCCTAGGTAGCACCCCTCTCTATGTTTCTTCCTCAAACTCATGCGCAAGGATCCCCTCTAGTCTCCCCTTGAAGGAATTTGTATTTGGTTCAGGGAGCGCGACGAATTTGGAGAAAGAATCGTCGCCGTTTCTGCTATCCACCGCGAGCTGCGTCCTATGGCAATTTCGTAATTTCTGCGAAGTCAAATTCCCTGGTGACAGTTCAGTAATTATGCAGAACGTTGATTAATATTCAAAAAATCGTATCTCGCAATTTAAAAGGCAGAAAAATACAAAATAAATTTTGTTGGATTCATAACAATCCCCTCTTTCCAAAAAGTAGGATGAGCACCTAATGTTTCGCTGTTTTCATATTTATAAAAATTCCCTAAAGTTGAACCCTTTTAAGAGTTATAAATTCATAAAGAAATCTATGAAAATCATATCAACAAGAAACTTGGCCATTAAATCACTCATGGCATGTATGAAGCCTCTGCACATGCATGTCTTCATTTGTTGTATATTTTTAAATTATAGCATCATCTCTTATTTTTAGTAAATAAATTCTTATCGTTTTTATATTAGGAATTTCTTCATGGTACTTTGCATTACTGCTGTTTATCACATAATACATGACTGGTTGTTCTCATGAAAAAGTTTGAGCATCACAAGTATAAATTTTACTATTGATTTGTGTAATTTAAAACTAGACTAGAGATTCTATAGGAATAATGCCTTATATGCATATAAATAATTATTTATGGTTATTTCCATCTCTGGTATTGTTCATACAGAATGTTAGATGTTTAATTTCAGTACATACAAGTGCTCATCATCATGTGTTCATATCTTACGTTAACTTAGGATATTTTTTTGCATATATACATTACATGCGATAAAAGAAACCCATCTATTGTACTTAAGATTTAAATGAACTAGCTTAACTTTGACAAATATTTATCACTGAAATTTTATGTAAAGGTTATCACAGCATTCATAGGGTCTCCTTCATGTCAAATATTTATTAACTTATATACTCGCATAGCATCGTTGCTAAGTTTTTATAGGGAAAATGAAACCTTGCTTGTTTATCCATGAGTTATCATTTCATTCACAAATTTGAGCATTTCCCTCCATCCATGAGCATGACATGATAACAAGCATCACATAATCATTCATGTTAGTGAATAAGGCTCTATTGCATCTCCCTTGTATGCATTCATGTTTACGCATCACATTTCATTCAACTAGGCAGCGAAGGCGAAGTGAACGTCTCGGAGGAGCCCGGTGTTAATCTTAATTTCAGTGAAGCTACTAACTTCGATCAAGCCTAAGGCAAGCCCCGGTGCATTCCCATTATTTCGAAATTCTTTCTTTTATCACAATATTAAGGATGATGGATGTGCACTACGTTATAGGAATTGATTGGAAATCCACTTGCATAATCTCCCTATATATTTCCTATGTAGCTTATGTGGGTCAACCTACCGTTAGAAATGCTATGCTTATGATTATGGAGTTGACGATAGGGCTGGACACTCATATATTATTTATGACTATACTTGAACGTGATAAATTTGTAAAAGTTGAGAACCTCCCATTGTGACTCCGCGAACAAGTTTGAGTTGTGTACCAAGTGCATACCTTTCTTACGGGGATTGGTAAACCTATGTAGCTTGTGAGTTATAAAGTGGGCCGGATATCTCGGCGTCCGAGAGGTGGTGTGTATGGCACGGTGGTTGCACGGGTTTGAGGACCGTTGGAGAGTATATGGGTTAAGCCTTAGGCCCGTTGTTGAAGGGGTCACAAGGGGGACGTGTACTCGGGATCGGTGGCCCCGTGCCTAACTTTATGATGAACTCGCGAACGGTGGCCATACGTGTTCTTAAATGATGCGTATGTCGTGTGCTTGGGTTTCTCCTGCAGGATGTAATTCGATAATTATCGCCGTTCCTCTCGGTTAATGAGTATCACTTGTTTCGAGCAAATTGCAATGTTTAGTAAAAAGATGAGAATGTTGGATACTTGATGTTTTTATCGATCAATTATTTGTA